>JAHZNF010003962.1:1963-13481 GCA_027744215.1 Troglopedetes dispersus | reverse complement strand
AAGTGAGGCTGAATATCATTTCTAACTTAGATTGCGTGAATGAGGTCATCGGAATCCAGCAAGTAAGGCCCCTGAGGTTAAACTACTCTCTCAGTTTCACTATATTGATTTTGATTATCGTAATTGACAGTTTTATGACTTAATTTCAAAATAAAAAGTACACCGAGTTATTTATAATGATAATATCATCACACCCATACTACATAACAAAGTCGTCAACATTGTATTGTATGTATTTTAGGTTCTGGCGGATGTTTGCGGCCAAGATATCACTTTAAAGCATTTACTCCCAACTGTGACCCAGATGGCTGCCGATGGAGTTGCTAATGTCAGATTTAACGTGGCGAAGACTTTACAGAAAATTGGACCAGTGTTGGATAGAAGGTAAGGTCCACTTTCTTTTGTTGTATCTTATCTGTGACATCTAGTAAATATAGTAGTTACTCCGCTGCAAAAGTTCTACTGAAGAAATCGTATCTTAAAAGTGTAAATATTTAAACCCGTAGTACCATGGCGGCTTTGCTAACCCCGGTGTTGGATAAACTCAAAGAAGATCAAGATGTAGATGTTAGGTATTTCGCGAATGAAGCCATCACTGGTGAGTTTTCTCCTTGAGATTGGTTACAGGGAAGGATTAAAAATTGAAACTATAAAGAGATTGTAATGTTTGGGTTTTTGCAGTGTTGAGTTTGAACCAATAAAGTGGATGGTGGGCTGATGTTACAACCGTACAGGGAAGATTTAGCAATTATTGTATGTATAACTCTCAGAGACAAACGTATCTACTACCTAATCTAAATACAACATTTTGTTGAAAATGGATCGTTGAAAGTGGGCCTTGAAAGGTCATCACCACTTCTCACCTGTGTTGCGTGTGTATTATGGTAATGTAACTACCTACCCAAATCGTATAAATATTAACATCTAAGTGTAAAAATGTATAAATACAGTTTATTTCATTTATGAACTTTTGTCTTCTCGTTAATATTTTACTGCTAATCCTGATGTGTAGTCTCATAGTCTCACAATAATTATTACTTTATATGGATCAGTGTCTTTTGGTTACATTGCAAACGGATTTCAACAATCAATTTTACACAAAATTGAAGTTTTCCGGAAACTTTTAAACTTACTTCTAGTGAGTGCGTAGTCAGTACGAGAACAATTTTTAAAGCTTTTCACTGTTACCTTATTTACTGAGCAGTTGTCTGTGGTGGCAAGGCAAATATAGGTATGCTGAGTTTTCAGGGAGTGGGCTTATCAACTCTGCCGGTCTAAGTCAATGTAATGTAAACGTTCTGTGAACAAAGGCGAAAAGTTTGCATTCATTGTTGAGCACATTGTACTGACTAGACTTCAATATTTAATTTCAAGGGAACCCACATGTTTTTTTGAGTATTTTTCACGATGTCGTTCGTACACTTTAATCTACAACTTTGAATTCGGAAAATATTGCATACATAAAGTAAAGCATTCATTGTATACTTAGAAATAGTAATTTGTATTGATACAAAATAAATAAATGCGATTATGCATTCAAAATCCTGCATGAAAGCGAAAATATCCGAGTATATTTCATATTTCATACGAATATTTCTGTCTGCTTAATTGTTTATATTAACCAGGAAGCACACAGGATGGCACCCATACTAAACTGCGGTGGCGGTGTGCGTCGTCGTGTAATGTATATTGTATTGTTAATTTATGGAAGAATCAAGATCATTTTTTAAAATTTAATATTAACTAGGTATACACTGAATTGATCCGTATGTTTTTAATTCACTTGTACTATTCCCGGAACGCTTCATTCACAAACATTTATAATATGTTGTTACATTTTAGTAAACACACGTAATATATGCACCTATCGTGCGTGACTCGAAATATGATGTTTCATGGTTCTTTTCCCTTTTTTATTAGAGATAAAGTAACGGGGCAATGCGAGAATAAGGAGCAATTCACTTCAAATGACCTTTTTAACAATTGAACGTTCGATCCGGGAAGTGCAATTTAATTTAGTTCCTTTTGTAATTAATTCTCAATGCACGAAGACGTGAGCAATCGCAAGTACATAATATCAGAGGGTTATTAGAGTTTATGGGTAATCTCAAACTACTATAAGTACTGTGTGGTCTCTGCCTCCGACATTTTTTATAAAATGTTTTAGATTTGATTTTTAATTGACATTTACTGATGAGTTCCAACGTTTGAATTTGAATCGTCTCCTTTATGCACTAAACTAAATCCCGTCAGGTTTGACCCATTGTTATTTTGTATTGGTATGGCTTCAAAGAATCTTCACATTACATATATTTATCTTCATGAATAACCATAAAGCAATATTCATGATGAAGGCCAAGGCTAACGTGGTTTGTAGTACCTACATCGTATAAAGCCTTATCGAACTCCTTTATGCGTTTAGTCAGCTGCAGTTCTCTTTCGCTATATCGCCATTTCCTACGACCGTCGCTTTCTAAGAATTATTGTGGCCCTAACACAAACACTTCTTGTAGGTAGTTTTCTGTTGGATTACTCGTTTGGCATTCCAGCATGCTTGCTCAAAATTGCCCTTCTCCACGGTGGAGTTCATGGCTTGATTTGATGTACTGCACAACGAAATTGCATAAAACACACGCCCCAGTTACAAGTGATCCCCTTCCCTTATGATTTCAATGGAATTGAAACTTGGATTTATTGAAAATGCATATGAACTAAAAAACTAAGGTACTGCCTAAAACAAGAATCCACATGTTAAGAAAAGTAGAAGGTTTCAGCAAATGATACACACTTAATTCAATTTCGTCGTGTACATAATAATCAAAGTAATCCTCAGCGGACAAAAAAACGTAAAACTAGGCTTTTTACACAAAACAGGATTTTATAACCGCTAAGTTGTGTCCATAAAGGTAAGGGTTACTTCCAAAATATTTGTAATTGTGTTACATGGATGGATGCCAGAAATCACAGCAAAGCGATCAGTCGCTTTTGCTTTGATGGCAAAGACATGGATTTTAGTAAATAATAAAAAAACTTAATAACAGCAACACATAAACGTTTCGCAGTAGGTCATCGCGACATTCTACGTTGTATTTTACTGCTGCGACCTGTTACGGAAGTGACCACTAAAATCGGCTGACTTGCCAGCTGAAAGAGCGTCTCAAGGCGTTTCCGAAAATGTAAAATTATTGAGGAAAAGTTTTGAAACTTTGGAGAAAATCTACTTTGAATCCGAAAGGTTCAAATTTTGACGAGTTTTTTTAAAATTTATACCTGGTTTTTTAACTTCTCATGACTGCTAGTTCATATTAGACGTAGTCAATCAAAACGAATTTCCGTCAGAAATGAAATGACTACCTGACGGAAAACGTAAGGTCTACTGTTCGTAGCCCTAATAAATAAGGGGACAATTTGAGCAAGAGGGGAACTCCTTTTTATGTATTTAATCCATTGAATCCTATTGAAGCTGCCGAAAATAGAGCCTGATAACCCGGAGGTATTGCAAATAATTACTTGCATCGTGCAGAGGTTTTCAATTTCAACAACCCTGCAACAGGTCAGCATTTTTAAATTTTGTACTAGTTAGAATTCCTTAAAAACTATAATGTGTAAAACAAAATAACTGTCCATTTTCCATCCTTTTGTCGAAAAATGCACAATATAGGCATCCGAAGCATGTAACCTTTGTTCTACAAAGCAGGAGAGTGTGTGTGAGACTATGAGTGGCATGTGGCATGACAATGAATGACGATATTTGCAGTGAGAGGCCTAGGATAAAGCTGGATTGGAATGAAAACACGAAAGAATGAAAGCAGGCATCTGCATCTGCATCCGTGCTACCCAACGACAAGATCTACGTAAATCAATAACTTCCGGTGAGGGCAAATCGTTGTGGGACTGAGTTCCCAGCCAAAAATCCAAACAAACAACACAATAAAATATCTTCTCTCAGTGGCATAAAGGAAAAATGTGTCGTTTGATTTTTCGCATTACTTACTTGCGGATTATGCAGTCTGTTTCCAGTTGATAAAAGTGACTGTATTTTTTCTCGCTGGGAATTTGCTCATTTCTTATCATAAGATTTCTCCTGTATTTCAGTAAACCTCTCGGGGTTTGATTCTCCATAACGAAAGTATCCTCCTGAGTTTGTATATAAGACGTAATGTCTATTATGCTTATGGAACAGAAAACTCTTCCTGTGCAAATTAAATAGCTCTGGGTAGTTCATATCATGTCCTTACTACGTGCACAAGATTTGTATAAATTTCTGACTTGACAAGAATAAAATACGTGGCAAGCTTTACACAAAGTATTTGTAGTGAAAAGTAAATCGCTACTCGTTTCAGCTAAAGCTAGTACGGGAATGCCTGCAAGCAATCCGCAACCTTGTTTGATTTGCAATAGCAGTCGTAATTTGTTTTTATAGTCGAAGATGGAGAAAAGTAGCAAAGTGAATGATCATATTATGATGCAAGCGAAACATGAACAAATTATCCAAATCATAAGACAGAGCAACTTGGATACCTAAATGACTTCATTGGATACTCATTATAGTTTATGTGGCTAAATTATTGCTGGGTAATTTTACCTGCAACCGGAAATCCTTATCTTTGGTCACTGCGACAAATTCTCATTCTTCTGAGAATGAAGTGAAATGGTTGTGCGCACACACGTAGCGTCCGAATTGCTTTGCCATGAAAATTGAGACCGTTCATATTGTTTGCGTTTGCGTATGTACATTAATTTTTTTACAAACCGCACAAAGCGGGAGCACACGTAATGCCAAAAGACACAAGCTATCGACTCTCCTCTGTAATGATATCCTTCACTACTCACACTAAACAGAAGGAATGCGTTCATCATATAATACCTATGCGAAATTCCTGGTAGTCTACTTTTTATGACACGAAGTAGATCTCATTCATTAACTATGATCATGATCATCCGTTTATCAATCTGTTCAAATCTCTCCAATAAACACCATACCTCAGGATCCTTGCTTTCTTTCACCCATAAAATGTCTGAAATGGATGTTGCCGTTGGCGTTTTTTATTCCCTCCACACAGAACATGCAGGTTGTAATAAGTAGTAGTATTTGTTAGGCAAAACCTACATGCATCCCCAGTCGTCCCCAGAGACACTGATAATTTTTTATTCCATCGCGTTGCTCCAAATTAATGGGAGCAGCTACAAAATGTGTGCAGTGTTGTAAGTAAGTAGTATTGCGACGAGATGTGATGAGCTATATAGTTTTATTTCCTCTTGATTGCGAATGAAGAAAATGAAAAAATTGTAACTTCCTGGAACTTCTTCCATACATCGAGCATGTCAGGCTAGAAGAATGAGAATCTAGATTTCATCTTTGTGAATAACCTTCTGTACAGACAGATAGGTGGTACATGCACACTCATCATTTGCCACGCACGTCGTGTAATTTATCGTGCCTTTGTGCTTATCCCCCTTTCCTCTTCTGGGTTATTTACTTTCTTGTCGTACCATCCTTAATACTAGGTACAAGACTTATCTGAAAAATGTGAATGCTTCCACACACACTGCCGCTTTGCTACTACTTACGGACCAAATCATCCAAGGACCGACCGAGGTTGTTGTATCCAGTCATCCATAACGGCATAATGAATGACGAAGTTTCACTCACTTCTGCTGCTGTTTCCCAGTGTTCTTGTTGCTCTTGCGGATCAGCCCAAGTACATCGAAGGCAAGAAGAAGAATGAGGAACACAAAAAGTAAAAGCAGCCAACCAAACCAATAATATCCTCTCTTTTCCTGTGGCTTTCCTTTCTGTTTCTGCTTCTCCAAACAGGCGCACACTGTTCTCTCAATTCTCACAGAATGAATAACGGTACACCGTGTATTACATTGCATTTTGCATTACAATACAATACATTTGGGAGAAATATAATATGATGTAATATGATATCGAAGCAAAATGGTGCTGTACTTATATGAAGCACTTTTATACGTATAGAGTTAATTCTTTTCTAACTAGCCTTCCCTATCGTTATATTACCTTTCGCTACATTATCAAACTTTCACCATTGCTTCATAGGCATGATCTGTAATGAGTAACTTGCTTCTTACCACATCATCATCTTTTTTCATAATGTCTTCGTCGACTTACTCAGCTTCTCTGTTACTACATTGAGAGGTGCTTCCTGCTTCTTTTCTGCTTTTGTTGAATCAAATAGCATTGACATCATGCACACAATTTGATTTAATGTTATTTCGTCCTGTTAGCTTGGGAGAAAGAAATAGAATGGATAATTGTGTTTAGAAAAAATACGCTGATTCAACTAGGTTAGGATTGTAATACATCTGTAGTTTTACTTCCTTAACCATCCAAGTAATATCATCAACATTTCTCTGTCGAAACGTATCTGCAGCAGCATGTCGTATTATAAGAGCAACTTGGTTCTAGATTGCATGAAAACCAGTTATCAGACTTGACTGAACAGGATTTTAAGGAGAAAGTTAGGAAGCGGAATGAAACTAACCATCCTCGAACCTAAAGTATCCCATTTCTTCTTTCATTTCTGGTACAACTTATTTGTACAGTTGCATATATTTATTTAGACATTTGTATACGTAGGTAAGCATCTGGTAAAGTACATTATGATCGGTCGTACTTGAGTAACTTATGCGCTCCCCTGTCCGCCCGGGTTTTCACCAGATGGATTGAATGGATAGATAACCTTCCAAGTGGAGAGAGAACTGGAGTATAAGTTTTCTCCACTGGTGGGTATGGCTTCGTGTATGGTCACAATGATGATGGTGGTTGCATGCTCGTACTTCCTCTGTGAGCCCTATTTGAAGTACATACATGCGGACCGTAGACACCCTTTCTCACAATTTCCCCCTTTATGTAGAGTTCTACATGAAAAGACTGCCTTATGTTGTATTCTGCATGTTATAGATATATTCATACCACATAACTTATAAGCATTTGTAGTCGGGTAAAAAAAAAGAAAGACCTGCTTTTCTCCTTTCCTTGTTTGCCTGTTTTTCCTGTATGAGACTGCCTGCCTTACTGCCATTACAAAATATTACAGCTACTTGAACGGGAGGCAGGCAATCCCCAAAGAAAGTTTCTCTACTTTTTGGTAGTGGTGGTGGCAGTGTTAAAATTGACTGAACTGATCCCTGTTACTCATGCTACAATGTAAAAACTATATTTTATAATAGGACACAAGTAATGCAACATACAACAATATAAAGGCACATACTGCATGCATGGTGTGAGTGTGACAGGCTGGAAAATCATGGAGCAGTAGTAGGGAAAAGTAAAGGTAGGGGTAAAGCAGTAAAGACGGAAATGAGACAAGACAAAAAAAATAAAAGAATGCATTTTGCACTCCCCATTTCTTCCAGTTACTCTTTGAGACTCAATCTAAAGGTATCATATGAATACTTACCGTTTGATTGTTCAATGTTATTTTACTTCTTAGTACAGTGGTTTAAACACTCCAAAGCAATATATAAAACAAGTCACTAATTTGCACTAATAAATAAACATATTGAGGATGATGAGGTTAGTTTTAAAAAGTTCATAAAAACACAATGGGCAAAAATAAGCTAAAATTTCAAAAACGTAAGAGTTAGGACGACGATTCTTCAATCACCATCATCAGCAGTGTTGGGCCTGCCTAATCCCTTCGTTGCTCCGTGCCAAAAGTGACAACTTGTGCAAATAAAAGTTGATATTTTTCACATTGAACAATGACTAGTGGCCCACAGCCACATTTTGCGCGTTGCGTTTTGAGAGAAATTAAAGTTGATGTGAATCGTCTGTGTATTCCTAACAATGGCTTTCAGCCATATACACGACATGGGTCAGTGATTTCAGACAAAAAGGGACACAGGCAACTGAGGCAACATGCTGAAGAGTAGCAGTTCTGTGGTTCTACTGGATTTGGTTGAGTGAAAGTGAAAAGCGTATTGAAAGGTCAATCTAATCTTACCACCACCGATATTGTTTTGGGAGAAGAATAAAGTATACGTGCGTGGGTGTGTTCATTCCTACAACCATCTTTTTAGCAAATAATATTTAGTAGAGGTTCTAGCAAAAGTCAAGACGAAAAGGGAGAAAGAAATGACTTCATCACCCTTCTTTCTCGGATAAAACTTGCCACAAACCTGAAAATATGAAGCGGGTCAAAACCGTGGCACAATGACAAATATTTGGAACTGGGAAGCGCAGCTTCAAAATTCAAAAACAACGATAAGTGGTGTAAAAATTATAATTGGCAAACATTTTGCAGTAAAAGTGGCCAGTTAAGCTGCTGATCAATTATCATGAAGAGCTTATACAACAAAATTTCAAGGTCTTCATGAAAATCAGGCTCAATCCTTGCCACAGAGTGGTAGACTCTTTAAATGAATCTGGAAGGTTTCAAAATAAACACATTTTTCATCTTTCGACACAAATATTCAGTTTACTGAAAACATCCAATAACAAATAATTTTGAATGCAATAAGTATCCCTCTGAAAAGAATGGCTAACGATGAGAGCACTGCTGTTTAGACAAAATGAAAGATATGAAACAAATGAACTTTTTTGTTTCTCGAAGGAATCTTCGCTCACCAACAGCCAACTAATTTTTAGTAACGCACAGCTCGGTGCATGGCTCAATTTTCAACAAATAATATGACCCAAAATTGCCTTGCGATCCATTGACTAAGCTATTTGCTTCGCTTTGTCTCAACATATGAAAACCAATTATTCTACTGACTGGTCTAATGATAAATTCTCGGCATTTCCAACATACGAAGCATCATTTTAACGCTGCCTTCAGCAACGTCGATACCAATTGCAGATAATTAATGGACGAACAACTGGTGGTACTGGTGGATCCCTGGCAGGACAAATATGATAGGTAAGTAACTTTATCGAGAGTCGGGATTTTTTATATGGATTTTGCAACATCAGTTTTTACGTATGAATTTCTTTCACTTCTTATTCGTCTGTCCTTATTAGTAAAATAAAAAAAGAATCTCCTTGAAAATTCTCTCAACTTTATTATTTTCACTTTTTTCTGCATGAATTTATTATATTGATAGCCTATTAATATTCGAAATTAACAATATTAACTAGACTGCTGGAAGCCAACGAGAAACTACAAAAGCTGAATCAAACGTTGGAAGACAAACTGCTCAAGCTGGCGGAGAAGAGTCATGCAGAAACATCCGGGCTGTCTGAACAAATTCAGGACTTGACACAAAGACTGGTAGACGCCCGGCTGTACATTCATCAACTTGCGGATGAAAATGTACCATTTTTTATTTCTGTCCATATATTAATTAATTGTTGATAGTTGACAGACAACCTCTGAATTTTATGAACTATTAAGTCAGCAGATTTATCACGAAATCACGAAGTTATTATCCACGAGAACTCCTGACTGCGTGATCAATCAATGTGAAAAAGCGCCTGAAAACCTATTTTGTATAAAAAAGTTGTAGTAACTTTGATATGGAATCTTATTTCTTTACAGGATCGATATCGAAATGACATAACCGTCGTGATACAACTTCTGCAATGCAAGGTAGGTATACAACTTATTTTTTATTGAGTGATTATGTCACGCACATATTTCCAAATTCGTTCCCTCCAAATCTCTGGTTTGGTAATCCGCTGGACTAGGCATTCCAACTTTGGTGAACTGCAACACAAAAAATACGTGCATGTTGCAACGTGGTTGAATTAAATCTCTACAATTCCACATTAAACTTGAACCGTAATGAAAAGATTGAAATATTAGTTGAAATACCTCCTCAATTAGCTGAACATCCGCAGGTCCTCTCATCCATACAAGACACTGATCGCAAATTTCTACATGAAATTTACGTAAATGTCGCACGAAATTGTGCTTTAGCCCAATTGATCTTGATGTACAATGCTTGCACTTATACTTTCCTTCCACCAACTGATAGTGATTTTTTGTAAGTTTGGAATTACTGGACTCATTATGGATCTGGTTTTAACTTAATGAAATCTTTGAAGAAAGTTTATCAATTAAAAAACACCCTTTGTTTTTTGTGTACCTGAGATTTTTATTATGATGCTTGTATTGGGTAGGATACTGTTGGTGTAATCTCGTAATTCAAGTTTAAGATCGCTTAAATGATTCACACATTCAGGTCCGGATTATTCATAATACAATTAGAGGTAAGATAAATTGTAACATTTTTGGGTGCTAATTTAATGTATTTCTTTTTTGCAAGCCTTCCAATTTCATCTCTCCAAAAATCGAAACGGTAGGTATCGAATTCATTTCTGCAGAATTTGAAATATCTTTTATCTATGATAGAAAGCTTAGCTCTGTATGTTTACTAAAAAGTACTGATACGAATCATTCAATGAACACTTGATGCTATCTAACGGAAATTACATTGTCGGAGTGGCTGTAAAAGAAGCCCTGAGGTAAAATGTTTGACTGCATTTTTTTCTTTGCAGCTTCCAGATGATTTACAGCGAAAAATTTTAGGAATTAAAAATGGAATTGGGTCTGGTGGAACACGAAAGGAGAAAAAAATTATTAAAGTTCAAGTTCCAACATTTCCACCTACCGATATTATATACGCAGTCGACAAAGGCAAAGGTACGTAAAGATACTTATGCATTTTAAGAATTTCATTTTAGCAGCAGAATTTTGTACACAAATTTAATTAAAATCGAAAGAGTACAAATATGCTACAGTACGGAACATCACCAGAATTAAAACAGGTATAACGCATTCGGAATGCCAAATGAGAGATTTGATGCGTCATCGATGCGCAACGACTCATGCATACATGTATGTAGGTACATATATATACATGGGATAAAGTTACACGTACCATGTGAATATTCCAGGGTGTGAACTGATGACCTATAATGTGAAAAATAAGAGTAACAACAAATTCAAAGGAATGTCGACGGGCACTGAAAGTGTCGAATGCTTGATATAAATAGAATGTGAATGTTAATTCCCAAACTCTTATTAAAAGAGCGCAATAACTCTTTCGGGCCGTGTCCCAAGAATAGCGCTAGCGTAAAGCAAAAGAAAAGCCTAGGAAGAAAAGGAATTTCAATGAGATTCACACCCTCACTTCGGATTACCCAAGTCTTTATTACAGCTTGTTCTTAGATCTTAAAATGTAAAATCCCTCATTTAATCAATGTGCTAAATTATTTAAAGTAGAAATAGCTTTTTCCCTTCAAAATTAATTTCCCACCAGAGAAAGGAAGTGATCTCCATGATAGAAGGATACTGTTGGAAGGATAGGGTAATCTTAATGTTCTAATGACACTAAAATATGAAGTTATGACATGCATATATCCTTCATTTAGGTTTTTGTAACGGCAGGCAATACTGTACTGAGATTGTCTTACCTCATCTCAAAAAAAGAAGTTAACGAATGTGAACACTAGTACAAAATATCAAGCCCGATCGTCAATAAATTACAGTATTGCATACTATTTACAAAAGTAAAGGATTAATAATAATAATAATAATAATAATAA
>JAHZNF010003961.1:0-13708 GCA_027744215.1 Troglopedetes dispersus | reverse complement strand
TAGAAAGTTACAAGGCCTGTCCTTTTACTTTTATTTTTTATGTGACCACCTCCAGCAAATAAAAAAATAGTATTTGGGAACAATTTTTTTTGTCTCCAAAAAAAGACATTATCAGGGTTGATCAAAATCGGAAGCTTCTCTATCGTGAGCCAAGTGAATCGATAAACCAAACTTTTTTTTCGGTTCGGCAAAAAATTTTCTCCTTTTGTTTTTCTCTCACTCTATCCCTCACCACAAAATGGTTATGTGAGTGAACACACCCACATGATACGTAATCAAGACGATCTAAAGTGGTGGAAGGAGTCATTTTCCCGAATTGCCAGTTATTTCCGGAGCAAGGTTTTACTACCCAATTCCTAACTCTCTTTTCTATCTGCGTCAATTTTTTGGGCATAGGTGAACAGTGAGCATCCCAAACGAGACCACACACACACATGTTCGTGTATATATGTATACCTAAGCTTATCTGAGCTGTAAAAAAAGAAGTTTATCCTGTTGGTACGGTTTCCCCAATTACACTTGACCTTGTCTCTTGTTCTGGAAGCAATCCAAACAGAACAGGGCAACCGAGCGAGGTGTAATCAATCAGACAGTGGTCGTCTCCTGGAGAGAGGGCAAAATGCAACCGAAAATTTTTTTTCTCTCTAATTTTTGTCAGCTTTCGGTAATGATGCAATTTCCAGGATACCTTAGAAAAACAGACTGGAAGTGGAAACATGTTCATGATAATTTTCTTTCTTGGATGAGGAATAGGTTGAGGAAATAAATAGAATTATATAGCAGTAGCACCTTACATACCTACCTGCACACATTCGAAAAGGAAATCATTTTTATTGCTTTTCCTGTCACATTATAGTCAGCGTAAACAATTACGGTGACAGAAGGTCATGAGAGCAGCAAACGAGTTATTTTTCTTGCACGTGTCTAGCCAATAATGTGTTCATTCCTTGGTGGAACCGGGAAAGTGTAATAATGAGAAAATTCGGAGAAGGAATAATTGACACACGAAGGCACCGGGAAAATTGGTGATGGCTCACCTCTCCTGCTTGCTGTTACAATTCAGTGCAAAGTAAAATGCTTAAAAATACTTATTTAATGGATACGACAGCGTTTCTGAATATACTCCACATAATATACTAATTAGCATAAATTATGGTACACTTAGGAACTAATTTTTTGTCACATTTTAGGCAGGATCAAGTAGCCACACATCTTTGAACTAAAAGTTTCATTTCTTTTCTGTTTCAGGTGGGACATCAATAGCGCCCCTTTCATAAAATTCTGTCAGTATAGGCGAGTAACGTTCTGAGTCTGCGATAATAATAGTCATGAGGTTGGTTTATCTGACTCAATGGTACAACTGAACTGTGCTTTTGTGCTGTAATTGGCTTCAAATGTTACACGCAACTTTATGCCAGAGGATATTTAGACCGTGTATGTTCCTTGGTAGTTCATTTTTAACAACCACGTTCTTAATTGGCGGTGCATGTCTTATTAAAAATTTAAAAATGAGCGCAACAAACAACTCAAGATTTATTTTTAAAAGTTACATATTTTACCAGAAGAATCTCGTGATGCATCTTGTGAGAACGAAACGATTCCAGCAGAGAGTAATCTCCATTACAGCGGCGCACTACTTCAAAAAGAAATCTATAATTAAGTGGTACGTATTCGTCTTTACTGTACCAAAAACAGACATCAACTTCACTATAATTGGTTACCGCTTACAGATGAATTAATTTTAGATAAGTAATTGTACTCCGCAAATAAAGCTACCTTTATAATTAATCACTAGGTATCATCTGAAACGTGTAGACATCTATTAAAGGATTTACTGGAGTATTGTGTGTATGCAATAGAAATCGCATACAATATTTGTGTCAGAATCATATCATATCAGATAAAGCTCAAATACAATTTTAGCGAATTTAAAATACATTTTTTGCCCTTCAACTGTAATCTGAATTCAATTCCTTTTTGAATAAAACAACAAAATCATGCATGTGGTATCCGTCGTGCAAAATATTGTGATTATGTGGAACACGTATTCAAAATGAGATTGAAGGTTACTGGAATATTCTTTGTGGCATTTCAGGTTCATTCAGAATCAGGATCAGGCATTTCATCAGGTAAGCTTACTGCTAAAGTCTCTTCGAGTAATACCTCAACCATATACGTATATATACGTGTATGATTTGTTTGAAAGTTTTGTGCTGGGCAAAACTGAGCATTAAAAATCTAAATCAATGCATCTAAATCAATTGCGGGATTGTTTTTCTAGTTGAATATTTTTCTATAGAATTTAAGCTCCAGGTAAGCTGGGCCAAAATAACTACCTTTTAAAAGATGTTTTTCATTTATAGCAATTTTCCTTGAATTGTCCTTGCTTTTCAAAAAATGCTTTGAAACTGGGAAATTTTATTATTGGTGACATAACTTTCGCTTTCAGAAAATATCCGGTGAAGACAAAATTATGTTGTCTTGAACAAAACAAGCTGTCCGAGCTTCCTCTGTTTAACTTGTTCACGTTATTAGGTAAAGAAAATAATATTACAGTGGAAAATTTCGTAAAGGTTGGCTATCTCGTCTAGACTTCTCCTTCTGAAAAACAAAACTGGAGTATCCAAATAAGAAAGTAAATTGAGCTATGAAGAAACATAAAAAACCTATAATATGCACACACACACGTCTTACATTAAGGTTTGTCAATTCAGTTTGTTTTTACAGAGGAAACAGGAAATTAGCAAGGGAATCGCTTGTAAACATGAAATTTAATCAATAAAAATGTATATTTTTACGAGACGAGCATTTTTATTTTTGTAAGTTGGTCACAAAAAGGAGCTGGCTGCTGCTGCGGCGCACAATCTAATATTCAATTCACGTATATATATATATTTAAAAAAAAAAAAACAGAATATATCATTCCATTCTGGAATATCAACGGAATAGACCTTTTCAATCAATTTTTTTCTCTCTCGAGGATATGAAGCCTTGTGTCAATTTATTTTTGAAGAATGGAAGAAAGAAATGAGAGTCTCGTGACTTTCCGTTCTGTTACTGTTCCACTACCCCGCCTATTCATTTTCAATAAAATTTTCAAGTACACCAGCAGCCTTCATGCGAAACAGGAAAATTGTTTGGCAGGTATTATATTCTCTTTTTTTACTCTTCTTCATAATATCTTCAATGATGACAATAATAATATTAATAATGTTATCAGCAGAGCTTTGTATCATTTCATCGTCTGGAGAGCGCTAAACTGAAAGTTCTTTTGAATGCATGCAACAATACAAAAATGTTATCAAATGAAAAAAAAACAGGATAACATTGTCAACGTGGCATGCAACATGAAAAAATAGGAATAAAAAAAGAGACAAAGCTCGCAAAGGAATTTTTTTTGACAATGGGTGTGCTCTTTTGTTTGAACGTGTCACAAAGACATAAACTTATTACATTTTTGGAACACAACACAATTTTTACAGAGCGATATTTATGATGCTACCATTTTTTCGATTTAATTCTGAAGATAAGCAGCATTCAAGTGAGAAACGAGGTGCTCTCTTACTCCAAAATATATTTACCTCATCAAAAATAAATGAAAATTTTTTCCAGTTCCTCAACCCCAAAATATTGGCTCTTCCAAACAAGTGTTCTTATTTTCTCTCGATAAAATATAAACTAAAGATGCGAATATTGGAAGGAAGCTTCCAATATAAAAAAAATCAAAATTGCTCTATATTAAAAAAAATCTTGGAAGAAAAAAATAGAATCAATTCGTGTAAGGAAAATGGGAAATCATGCGTTATCGAACCATTATCTTTATCATTCTAGATGTGAAATTTTTTGTCTAAATTGGAAATTCACTTTCCGGTAAAACATAATAATCATTTTCACAAGGATCAATGTACAAACAAATAAGCTCTTGGAATGCAGTGCCAGAACGGAGTATGAGTTCATTTCCCTGGAAAGATCATGACGCTCCGATTTTTTCAGTCATGTGGGTGCTCTTTTTATATATAAAAAATTCAATCTGCTCCAGAAAATAATTCAGTGATCCGTGTAATGACTACTCTACTCCTCCGCGCGATCTTGAATACAATCAATTTTCGTTCGATTAGTTTGCCTCTTCACGACGCATTTTTGTTTGAATTGGCTTGGTGTGATTTTTATGGTCTCTCAGATCCATAAAAACACGTGCTTCAAACTAATGATTCTCCGTGCTTACATGACCTTTTTGTATTTTATCCTGATGGCTGTGTACAAAAAATGTGGCTCTTTGAATGCAAATAACCAACCCCTCCTTTGCTTGTTTTTTTTCATGTGTTCCATAATATTCAAATTATTTTTTATAAAAGTTGGCGTGCTGCTCACATGAAAAGGGTTTAAAAAATATTCAACTTACCCCAAAAAATGTTTGTCTGAATGCTGTTCCTAGAATTTTTTTTCAAGTAATTGAAGCAAGCCCACGCTGCTGCGCATATGGAGCTTCGCTTTATTGCGACACACTAAAGTTCACCGTTTAATAATTCCGGAATAGAGCAACTCCCGTTTGAACTCTGACGAATTGATGGTAACCACACAATCTAGTTTGCTTCACGCTGAGAGAGATTTCATTTTACGCAAAAAAAATATATAAAAAAAATTGTGGTGGTGGGTGTGTCGTTGACCTCTTCTTGTAAAAGTAAATTTTTTTTGGCTGTCTAATATATTTTTGACTTGTAAGTAGCTTCAGCCCTTTGAGCTTGTTTCACTTCGGTGCTTATCAAACATGGTGGGAGCATCGTGCAGGAAAATGAAATTTATGATTACAAATTTTTTCGCATGAATGAATCCATATATTCTTGTCTTGTTGTTACTCAACTATTCGGAAGTCTTATTCACGCAAATCACGTAAACAGGAAAAAATATTCCGCTAGGAGACACATGTAAAGCTGAGGACAAATGTCAATGACAAGGTCAATAAAACTTGAACTCTACTCTGTTATTATTTTGATCACATAGTAGTGTCCTTAAAGCAAGTTTCCATAAAAGAGCAATATTATTTGTATACTATTTTTGGGAATAATTCACTCGAGTGAATCACTCACACACTAAATTGACCACAGTCTTTTAAGAAAAAAAATCGGTTCATATATATATGTATATATATATTTTGGAAAACTTTTGAGACCACCCACGACGTAATCACCACCAATTTATTCTGACTGGGAAGTAAATGAAGGAGAGAAAAATTATTCATCACTTGTTTTCATGTTCCTTCGACAATGTCACCGGAAGAAGATTACCAGTAATATTTCTGTTGACACTATGGTGCAGACACATATTATGAGTATCGAAAATATTGAATGGAAACTTCTTTTGCTGTAAAAAAATATTTCCAACGCACACTGGCGTGTGCTGATATACCTACCTACTTCACAAATAAATCTTTGTTCAGCAGAGCAAAGCTCGAGAAAACAGGCTTCCCCGCTTCACAATTATTTTGAACGAAAATTTTTTTTTAGTTGTGAACTTCTTCCTACGCTGCTCGCTGCTGCCTCTGTAGTGCCGCTGGAGCAAGGAAAGTGGAACTCTTTTTCTATTCCTTTCCGAATGGATCATCATCATCTCTTTCGTATCATACCACTCCACTAGTGTGTGTGTGTGTGTGTCTACAGTGATGGGTGATGGTAAAAGCTGGTGCTCCACGCGGAATAATGCACACACATACAAGTTTTTAAAGGACACGAACTTCTCTGGCTTGGAGCAAGTGGGATAGAGACACATCCACATGCACAAGCACAACTCTCTCTCTGCGATTCTTTTATTTCTTGTCTCATTTACCATACGAACAGCGGTGATGATGGTGCTCCATGCTCCAACTCTCTTTTTTTCCTATTCTCGAGATTTTTGCCCTTTTAGTTTTTCCTATCCTCTGAGCAGAGTAAAAAAAAAGGAGGGAAAGTTGTGTGTGACTTTCCATCCACTCTGGAGCTTCTGTTGAGAGTATATTTTTTTGCCCGCTCGCATACATCGGCACTCATTTACTTTTTTTTGGTGGAACACGAAGCATTTTTTTGTTTCATTGTGTGTGCATTCATGTGTATAAAATGGGCTTTTCAAAAAAAAAACTTGAATAGAAGACAATATTATCTTCGGGATGAATAAAACTATAATAAAGGGATGTTATCATGAATGAGCTTAAATGTATGTATTTATTTCTCTCTGAAAATTTTTTTGTTATCTATGTCTCCTTTTGACTAACACGAGTGACAGCTTTATCCATTCCGGAGGAAATTAATGATATGCAAAAAATAGGAGAAGCTATAGTAGTGCCTCTATCTTTCATTCAATTTACAAAATTTTAGCACATAATTACATATAAATATTTCTGGAAGCAACAAGGACACTATTTTATTACAACAGCTGAGTAGTGAGAGAGAGGAAGCCAGCTAGTCATTGTTATTCCTTCAAAGGAGGGAATTAATTGAACATGAAAATTTATGAGAGAGAGAGAAACCTGTCCGCATTTCCAATTCGGATTCCATTCTCACTCAGTCGCTCTCGCGACAGCAAACCAGCCCAAAGGAAAATTCATAAATGCATGTAAAGTAAAGTAGTCAATAATCCGTGTTATTTAAAGCTGGTCGTGCCGTGAACACAAACACGCACACACACACACACTCATAACGGCACTCTCAGACACCCATTTTCTAGGAAGGTAAATATAATGAAGGTAGTGGGGCGTAATGAGATTATAATTTTGGAAAATGAAGTGGGGCTCAGTGGAGACAACACAAACACGCATAGGTTCACCGGAAGCAAACATGAGGAAAAGGGAAACATAAAACAAGAGAAAAGCCTGCTGGTTGAAGCTCGCTTAGCTGCTGCTGCTCTTATCCTAAACTGGTTCTTCATCACACGCTACTTTAATACTAATCTTTATTTCTCTGGTTTGCTCCCGGCAAAGTCTTCTCTAATTACACTGGCTATCAGTCTCATCAATTTCCTCGAGAGACTGCGGAGCTGCGGAGAGACCACCCAAGTAGAACTTCCCCTTTAAGTGAAAACACACACTCACTCACTTCAAAACATATCATTTTATTCCTCCTTCGCCGGGATTATTACAACGAGCAATAAGAGCAAAGTTGTTCACAACAACTGGTCTTTCTATAGTAGCTTTTTTTCATGGAGGTTTTCATGGAGAAAATGGAGGCATATTATATGATCGCAACATAAAAACAACTTTCACCTTCCCTCTAATACATCTACACAAATGACAAGTTCTCGGGTTCCTCATCATTATACCTTTCTCTCCAGTTTGTTTTTCCGTCCCAAAGCGGATTAAAACAATATTGAGCCAAAGCGACGTATGCGTACCTATGTAGATATTGTGTTTCGCTATATTTCTTGGAGCAAAGTCCTCTGAGATGAGGTAAAATGATTACGGCCGGAGAATGTAAAACAAGGTCATTGGATACAGTATTATTATTACTGGTTTCCCACCAACAAAAACACGAAAATGGAGGTGCGGGAAATTGTTAAAAAGCTTCTCAAGATAACCCTCAAAAGATGCTCCAAGACATATTGGAGTTGTTGTTGGGGAACAACATTGATTTTCACTTTTGAGCATGGAGCATTATTACCTCAAAGCAGTAAATGGAGGAGAGAAAATTCTCATGATAAGCCTCAAAGGCATAGTGGCAAGAAGCTGAGCATGGTCATGAATGGTGACTGAGTGCCTCCCAAAAAAGGAATCAAGCAGTGGGACGGAAATGTAGTGGAAATTGTGCTTGACTTGGTAAAAAAAAGTATTACGTATGTAAGAGTCAAATATCGACCACCACCACCGTGAAATGTCAGGAGTATATTTTTTTGCTGGGAGAAAGGGAAAAAATGGACAAGATGACATATGATAATGGGTGAATTTTTTTGTGGCAAGAGTAGCGATAAGAAATACCCGAATTGCAAAATTACTTTTTTAGAGCTCCAGAGAGAGCAACCTTGAGAAAAAGTTGAGATGGATTGATCCCTCAGCTCTGCAGGGAAATATCATTGGAGGCATTAATATCTGAAATGGTATAAAATATTCATAGATTATGGAATTTGGCAATGTGTGCACAAAATTTCGCTTTTTTTGTGTGTTTGACTGTGTGACCATAATTTATATTCTTGGTCTATCAAAGAAGGAGAGAGAGAGAGAGAGGAAAAAAGAGATTAATTGGGGCTGGTCTCGAGCATCCTGCTGACCACCCATAATTTTTTTTCCTGTTTCTTAAGAAAGAAAAAACTCACTCCAGCATTTGCGATAAGTTGGGTGTCCTTAAAATCTAAATGGATTAGAAATGTCTTTTCGTTCCGCATTTCTGGAGGAAGGATAATTTGTGACGTTTCTCTAGAAAGCAACCTTGTAAGCTCATTTTTGGTGATTACTTAGCTCCAAGAAAAAAATATACTTTTTGGGAGAAAATTACCGCGGGGATCAGTAAAGAGCATTTTATGTTTCACTTTAGTTTTTCTTTTTGTTTCATTGAACTTAACGAAACAAGGATATTCACTCTCCTTGCACAAAAAAATTTCAAAAAAAGGAAGATTGGAAATGGAAGGGAAAGGCATGGTAAATACGACCAGATTTTGTTATTTTTGTTTCTTTTGGAGTCTGATGACTCGAAAAACACAATAAGCACACACGCAATTGTTTTGTCGTCTCCATCCAAAATTCTAAACATGTTTCCCATTCGTGATGTGTGTATGTTGTTATTTAACGTTTTTTTGTCATTTACTTCCTCCTTTTCTTTTTCTTCAGAGATCTGAAGAGCTCCAGATGTCGCAACCAAGATGCTTTGTCTTTTATGAACTTTTTTCTTTTGCACACACAGACGAAAATGGCACAAGACTGACAAAAGGATGCCAGCATAAAAAGGAAAAAGTTAACTTTTTTCCCGAAGTTTCTCCAGAGTTTACCTCTGAAATTGGCCAAACAAGAAGTTCCTGTTTTTTTTGGAGTGGAATGAATGACATATTGAAATGAGGTAAAATACACGAGCTGAGATAAGCTCAAGTGAAAAAAGGAGAAATACCTTACTCAATTCCTAAATGACCTCGTTTACTTGCCTCTGTTGCAAGAAGTAAGACGTAGGCTAACAATCAGGGTTGTGGGTGTGTGCGTCATTTTGTTTTCTTGATTAGGTCACCTCCATTTGAGGTAGGCAATTTCTAAAATTGCAACGAGACAAAAAAAGGAAAAATGGAAATTCTATTTAAAGGTTTTACACCTTCCTTTGTAATTTATTTATGTGGGAATGGGCTTGCGGGCTAATTAATTATTGACACATAAATTATCCACAACAATTTGGTGTAGAGTGATGTTGAAATAGTTGAGGAGTGTGGCCTGAGAAAAATATGTAGTAATCGTGACTCGCGCCTCTTTGAAGGAGCGGACCACCCTCCGATCACTTGAATCTTGATTTGGGAGAAGGTAGATCATACGGCTCAGATCAGCTTTTCCAAGGCAATATAAGGAAACCCAAAGAGAATTTAGGAGTAGACAAAGAAGTATGAAAAACAGAGGATTTTGGGTAATTTGAGAATGCTTTAAAGGACCAACTTCTATATTTTCTGTCCCCGGGCAGGTATTAAAAAACATTTTATTCTGTTGCTGTTCCTCTCTGGGAAAGTATATGTTACTTGTTTTGTGGACTTAAGTAATTATTAGGACCACGAAGTAGTACTATTTTTTTCCTGCTGGTAGTCGTTTCTCCGGCCGTCACTGGGGCCGGCCGTTCGCGCGATAACTGCCGAATGCTTAACGGAATCTAACCAAATTTTGCATGCGCCATCCCAATACTCTAATGACGCATGGGATTGCTTTTTGGAAACAATCCGTTAAGCGATTTAGCCGTTATAACAGTAAATATGCCAGATGCCAAAACATGCTGCGCAGTAACCACCCGATGAAAGTTCATATGCGCAGTAGTCACCACTGGTGACAGCTCCTATGCACAGTAGTCACCAGATGACAGTTCTTATCATCAGAATTTGTAGTCTAACTTTGATGCTGTTGCTCGTAGCCCTCACCATTTATCCAGAATTCTTATTCACGATATTCTGTCGGGTCTCGACCACCGCTTCATCCCAACTATGCCGTGCCAAAGTCACTCTAATAAATGTTTTCATCAATACATTATTTGATCTTATCTTAGAATCACTAGTGTTTACATGCCTTTAAACAAATTCACAATAATAATAATCATCAATGATTAGTTAATTATGCACATTTTGTCAACCACTTTCTGCAATGTGAAATGAAGGTAAGCAAGATTTCTATAATATTTGCTGATGGTACGAGAAAATTGCGTCAAAATTACTGATTTGCGAGAGAAACCACGACCCAACTCATCCTTGTCCTTACGCCTGTCTGCTCTTAACTCAGCGAATGAGCTGTAGCTTAATGCAACGGCGTCAAAATCTAACATTTGTCTTCCTTTCGTAAAACTAGAAAATTCCTTCTGCCACCACTTGCTTGAGGTATCATAATATCAGGTAGCTTGAAAGGCTCAATAAATTATACACAAAATGCCTACAATTTGTTGCAATGTGAAGTTCAGATAATCTAAAAATGTGGCGCGTGTGTGATTCCTGAAAAGTGGCTCAATCGGTATCCCCGCTTGTAACAATGAACGAACCATTCTTATCTCGAACACCCTTCGTTTCGCCTTATCCTTCATGAAAGTGAGCACAGCTTGGGAGTCGGATGTAATATGCCAGGCTAGCGTCATGAGCTCTCTAACTACGAAGCAGAATATAAAAAGATGGAGACAAGCGGATGGAATGAAGAAGAGGGAGAGCGTTTTCTGCTGAA
The DNA here is from genome assembly GCA_027744215.1 of Troglopedetes dispersus. NCBI lineage: Eukaryota > Metazoa > Arthropoda > Collembola > Entomobryomorpha > Paronellidae > Troglopedetes > Troglopedetes dispersus. The sequence continues at coordinate 2,868 of JAHZNF010003961.1, read as the reverse complement.
ACTTGAAAATGCTCAGGAGTGTCAGCGACTGGTCCACAATGTCCAGACAGATGAAGCCATAACAAGCAGTGAGCAATCCCTGGCAGCCTTCGTTGAGACACTTATTCAGTAGCTGAATGACTCGGTAGTGCCTCCAGATCTCTTTTGTGTTCCAAAGGTGGTCCAAATTATTCCTAAATATTCATTTTTTTAAACTTGTTAAATTAGCTCTGCTGTGTTCATAAATTTATGTAAATGTGTTCATACTTGACATTGCCCAGATGAAAATGCATTATGCAACATGGAGTCACGAACACTCCAAGCACAATTAATGCAGAAATAGAGGTCACCAGCCAGGACACATAACCTTGTTGAAACGTCATAACTACTATGCACACAGGAGAATCATAGAATTCTCCAAATACCATTTTCCAGTGGCGAAAGCGATGGGTCTTCCTTTCCAGGAGGAACTGGAGTGTGGGCTGCAGGGAACTTTTGATAAGTGCGAAGACAAAAATTGTGATGATGATGGTAATCAAGCGATTCGCCGGTTTGCCACGAAATCTTTTTAAGGCAAAATGGAACTTACCTACAAAAAAATTACAGATTTATATTCACTCTCAACCAAAATTTTGTTTATGGTAAAATTGAGTATCTTACTTGGATCAGTGACTGCCACAAAAATATTCATTACTTTCGGGAAGGTGGCACATCGGAGCAAGAAAAGCATGATTATAACGGTGTTCCTTGGCCGCGTGGCCATGTGATGAAAAAATCTGGAGAAGCGCTGCCGACCTCCCTCCTCCAGAAGCCTTACTTCCCTTGCCGAACTGAAGAGGGGAAGCGCCCAGTCCAAGAAGCCTATCATGGCTACTGTTCCATTAAACATGAACCGGAGCTTTGAACGTTTCTTCGTTTCGAAACATTTTTTCCTTTTGTTGTAATAGATGGGAAGGGCGGTGATCCAGTGACAAACTTGTACCATAAAAATTAAGGTATGAGAAATACTCCATTTTTTCAGTAGACCAGATTTTAAGCGCTGCAGGAATTTCTGACGAGAGTTCATTTTGCTATATATGGTGCACCGTGTAGGCATTTACTCGGACTGTGGAAAAAAACTTGTAAACCGAAAATGGATACTTTATTTTTGCTAATTCAAATTGTGATAAGAAGAAGAAAACGTTGGGAAATTTCCATCAAATTGGAATTGCTTGAATTTTCTAATTTACTTTGAAGGACATTTTTTTTGGCAATGAAGTGAATACTCAAGGATTCTTCATTTCTTGGAGCAATTGAAACTTCCAAATTTTCTAAAGTTGTTACTCTGGTTCTGGTTAAATTGATTTGCTTCATTTTTCATGCACGTGACCCATGGCCTTGGCCCAAATTAATTGTTGCTTTTGTACGATTGTATTGAATTGTATTGAATTGTACGATTCTTGAAATTGATGACGGCGGAAAAGAGAATTTTTGGAACAGAACCATGATATAATTAAAGCAAGTTAACATTTTTTGTTTTAGAAAAAAATATAAATATAGAATGGTTTGTCAATGGACTAATGTAATATTGTAGACGCAACGAAGATAAGCAACGGGTGTGCTGAAAAGCTGTGATGATGAAAGGTGCCCCAATTATTAAGAAAATATTTCGGTGTATATTTTATTTTAAATTAGGATATGAGCTGTCAGATAAAAATGGTATGGAAAGGGCTCTTGTATTTTGCAGAGGAAGCAGAAGCATTCTTATGGCACCCATTTGTTTGCATGTTTTAGTAAGAGTTTGCTTTACTCATTGCCCATGGCCTTGATCATTGCAACATGGTCATATTGCACGTGCCACTTGTTAATATGCTGGAGTTTTTAACGCTTTCCTATACATTTTGAATACTTCCACTGTAAGCAAGCATATTTGCTTCTGAGCTCAGTAAATCAGATGCCATTTTATTGTTAATTGAAATTCAAGTTTGGTGCTGCTTGGATCATGCATGCCATTGTGATTTAAAAATGACTTAGATATGGTGACGCCTGATCCTTAATATAACGCTAAGAAACAGAGGAATTTAGGAAACCCGAGATAGATTTGATGTAAAGCGTTTTTTAATCTTCTACGTAAAGAATGCGACGCACAAGAGTGATGCAGATGTAAGGCATTGTTATGGATCTTTTAACCCGTTGAGAATCTTGACTGACCTTGGGGAAGTGTTCTTCCCATTTTTTGCTCATCTTAACATAGTTTACAACAAAAACACGCAAGTATTTCCACAACTAAGTTATATCATGGCACAAATTGTGGGGCATACTGCAATTATCAAGGGGATAAGACATATCGACAGTTGCTTCATATAATGATCCACCATTTTCCCTTACACCTGCACATGCATAACCTTGACCACATCAAAGAAAGTCAGTGAACGGGTCGTAATTTGCAGACAAACGGAAATTTGGTAGATGGGCAAAAGTAGGAAGTATCCGTCATTGAGATATTTATTGAGAACCTAAATACATGGTGCACTAAAGCTCACGTCCACTTTCCTTGAGTCCACAGCTTGACTTCATGTAACGATGAGCATGTGGAATAGAAAATCCAGGAACCCTGTAGAAGTGCTCCAAGCATGAGAGTGCAACATTAATTTGCAATTTTTTCTCGTTTCAAAGTTGTGCTTCCTTTGGCTGCCATGAATGAGTGTGGATAGTACCTATGTAACTTGATTGTGGCCATTAATTCGTATTACCATGATATTCACAATTCATGATACTACCGGGATAGAATGAATAATACATAAATGTTTCGTGGCAGAAATATTGATTATGCTATGCTTAGTTTGGATCTAAAATAAGCCTGCCAAGCAACATTCAGTATAAAAAGAGCACTGTGTATTTATGCACACA
>JAHZNF010003960.1:0-19948 GCA_027744215.1 Troglopedetes dispersus | reverse complement strand
TTTCAACCTTGTGGTCATAATTAGCTGAGAACCATAATTGCTGCAATATTCACCACCAACCAAGAACCACTACAAAAAAATTGTAAAATATGCATTACTAACCAACTCCCATCATGTCATTAATCAATGAACAATTTGTACAAACTACAAGCTTATCGAGTTGCTTGACATTATTAGAACAGGAAGCCGTAGTTTACCATTAGGTAAGCACTAATTATTTCACTTTAAGTTGAGTTATTGCGGTTTAATGGTACAAAGGAGCCCCATTTAATCTATGATGCAATGGCCTGTGTGCAATAAATGCGAAGTGAATGCACTCACTCCGTCGAGACACTCTTCTGTGAACATATAAAGAAGCCCACGTAATAATTTTTTGAGTCCAGCTTTCATCATAAGCAACATTTCACAAGCCTCCCAGGAAAAAAAATTCTTCACATTTTTTTCTGCTCACAAGATAACCCGTCTTGGCTCAGGTATCTGGATGTTTACATACATGCATGCCTCATTCATGGAGCTTCCTTGTGGTAATACGCATATGAAAGGAAAAATGCGAGGAGAAAAATATGAGCCGGAAGTAAACAGTTTTTGCTCTCATTTGAATATACATCTTCCAAACCACTACACACATTGTATGGGAGGATATATAATAGTGGCAAAGAATGAAACTTTTAGTGCCCTCCACTTTCCCATATTTTAAAAAAAGAACATGATTGGGCGTGATACAAAATAAAAAGTCTTGTTGCGAGAAAAAAGGTTGTAATCATATAAAAAATATGTGGATACATCGTTCCTTATCTCCGAAATTATTCTGTATTAGAGAAAAAGACTCGTAAAAATGTACATACATTATTATGTCACATAAAAAAGAAATTTGGAGAGAGTGCAACCAACTCGCCGGTACACTGAATGCATTACAGAAGGCAGAAAGAAAGTTGTTTTTGTTTCGCCGACAAAATTTATGACACAGGGCTAGTGTTGAGCCACAAATCAAAGTTTAAGAGAAAAAAAAAGTCCAATGGTCTCCTCCACCAGGTTTTCCTATGATAAGAAGGGTAATGTCGTGTGAATTATGTCAGCCTCCTTCTAACAAAATTTCTGCTCCAGACTGCAACAACGCTGAGTAAGCATAAAAACGACAGAAGTAAAGGAGAGTGTTTAAAAAAGTTGTTTTCCATCGTGTGCACAATGTTGTACTGTATAGTTGTTGTATGATGGTACTTAACCGAAGAATTTCTTGTCTTGTTCGCATAATATTCCTCCATTTTATTTCTGGAGTGGAGCAGGCGAGTAAATGCGCACAAAAATTGAAGGAAAATCTATGCAGTGGAAAGTTTTTGGATATTTTTGGAGTGAGCTTTGATAAGTACAAAAAAGTTTATTGCCGTAAAAAAATGGTTCTGATTTGTAAAGTTCACATTATGATACAGAGCAATTTTCTCTATCATTTATAAACTATAGAACCATCTCGAGTACTTTCTTACATTATGCTAATGAATTATCAGAAAATGAAGTAAAATGATTTATTAGACCAGGAGAGAATACAATGGGACATTGTTTGGAGCACCTGGCTCGTCGTCAGAGTCATGATCATGATCGCTCTGCTGTTTGCTATTCTTACTGTTCTTGCTGCTGCTGCTCCTCCGAGTACTTTTGCTGTCACCACTGTCCCGCTTCCTATTCGAACTATTCTGGGTGTCCTTGCTGTCCATACTGTCCCGCTTCTGTTGCGAACCATTCTGAGTGGCGTTGCTGTCACCACTGACCCGCTTCTGATTCGAACCTTTCTGGGTATCCTTGCTGTCCATACTGTCCCGCTTCTGTTGCGAACCATTCTGGGTGTCGTTGCTGTCACCACTTTCCCGCTTCTGATTCGAACCATTCCGGGTGTCGTTGCTGTCACCACTTTCCCGCTTCTGATTCGAACCATTCTGGGTGTCTTTGCTGTCACCACTGGACCTCTTCTGTGTTGTGCTGTCATCACTGCCCTGCTTCGACTTTTTCGAACTATTTTGAGTATCCTTGCTTTCAACACTGACCCTCCTGGTTCTTGGTGTATTCTGGCTAGTGTGAGTATCATGGCTTCCATCACTGGCTCTTTTCGTTTTAGGAGTATTCTGGCTAGTTTGAGTATCATGGCTTCCTTCACTGGCTCTTTTTATTTTTGGACTAGTTTGAGTATCATTGCTCCCATCGCTGGCTTTCTTCGGTTTTGGAGAATTCTTGCTAGTTTGCGTATCCTGGCTTCCATCACTGACCTTCTTCGGTTTTGGAGAATTCTTGCTAGTTTGATTATCTTTGCTGTCCCCGCTGCCCTTTTTCTCTTTCCCGGCACTTTGTTGTTCCGCCTTCTTGGAACGTTTATTTTTCGTGTAGTTGTCCAGATTCACTCCGTAGCCAAGGGTCTCTCCAAACTTCTGGTATTCCAGGTCATCATCCCGAAGCACCTCCTCATTTCCTTCCAACACTTCATCGTATGCATCAAAGTACTCATCGAGGATCTCATGTAGAGCGTACATTTTGTCCTCATCTTCGAGAAGCTTCTCTGCTGAAATGATTTTCAGGGTTTTGAGTCCATATTTCCCACAAGCTTCTTCAACATTCGCCTCGTTGTAGTTCACTTCTCTCCGGAAGTACAACGGATTAATTGTTTCAGGTTGAATGGACTTATCGGCCGTCCACCCTGAGTCCATAAAATACAGACCACAAGCTACAGGATAGAATGCATCCTCGAACTCCTGCTGATCCAGCTCGTCATAAGGATATCCGTCAATGATGTACCCATTGGCGGGGAAATATCTGATGAGGAAGTATTTGAGTAGGGTTTGTGCCTCTTTCCGGTCAAGCTTGTACTTTTTATCTTTCACTAGTTCGAGACAGATCGGAATTGCTAGGCGGTCCACAGGCCTGAACCCTTCGAAAAGGGGGTTGTTGTCTTTTTTTTCGAGATAATCAATAAATTAGTATTCTGTATTATAGTATATTATTTAATTTTATGAAATCGTGATTTATGGACACAATTACACCTTCCATGGCTCTAACTCCAGCTGCACACAAGAGTGCCACCTCTTCATCCAGAGAAATGTAAGCAAAGCCATGGGTTTCAGCTAAACTGAGGCAGTATTTGCGCCGTGTCTCCTCCGTTGATCTGCATGGTCTCCCATAAACCCAAACTAAAGGCGCTTTGGCACGGATAAAGTCTTCAAATGTGTGTTCCGTCTTCTCAATTAGCCTTCTTAGTAAGGGATCCTCCTCTGGCTTTGGTGGCGGTTTAGGAAACTTGATTTCTGACGCTCGAGGTTGCTTCCCCAGATACATTCTGTACACAGCTCGTAGAATTCTTCTCCGACAAGGAGGCATCCCTTTGCAAGGGCTGCCACACTCATCTTCGTAAGCCTTATCTTCCTTTCCACAAACTTCTGCGCCGATGGGGTCCAAAGGCTTGAAAAACGTGGGGAGTGCTGTTTCCAAGAAATATTTGTTTCTTTCTTGACACTCTGACTTGAAAGACTATATAATTTGGTGTGACTTTTCAAAAACCTCCATAAATCAAAATGGACCTTACGCGTTCTGGGAGTATATATTGGACAATTGTATAAATCTCTTTTTCCCTGGCCTTCGTCAATTTCCCACTGTGTCTGCGGGACTCCCCACAAAGGTCTGGTTTGGTGGGCGGCTGCACGCTGCTTCTGATTTGGAAGGAGGTATCCTTTCTCATCCGCAACGAAACCGGTAGTCTTGATATCTCTGTGAGCGACACAGGGTGTTTTATTGAACACATAATCCATAACCCTCTCCCTTCTCAGAAGTGCCTCGGACTTGGAAGCATAGCACATGCATAAGAAGCGAAACTAGTGAAACATAAATGATAAAAAGCTTGCTTCTTGCACAATTTTAACAAAACTCTTTTTTTATTTAATACTTGAATTATTATTGCTACATTATTGTCCCAAATTGGTCTCCGCTTATCATCACCACTTCCATCTCTACCGCCACCACCACCTCTTCCAGTTCCTCCGGTCGGGCAGCAAGGTGGCTCACAAAATCCACACTCATTCATCACACAATCAGGAGTACCAGACATGATTCTACCAACATCTCTGACAAGAAACTTGTTGCTGTTTCCTTCGATCATCTTATCAGTTCCGGATTGTGGTGTTACTCTGTAATTTCGAAAAGGAATTTCGTCCACACATCCTTCATCACGACTTTCCCTTCTTTTCCCACCTGAACCGGGATGATACTGAGACTTTTCACTTTTCCGTGCTCCTCGGCTCTTCGGAGTTTCTCTTTTGGAACGGGCAAGTGTCTGCGACCCTTGACTTTTTCTTGATCGAGATGAGGGATACTTGGAAGCTGGGGGCATGTTTCACTTCAAAATTTTTTGCAATCTGATGTTCTAAAGATAAGCTACAACTCTACATAGATTATAAATTAATTAACTACTTAACCTAAAAAATTTGTCTACTTAAGAAATCTACTCTACAGTCAACCACCAAAAAAATCAGGCACCTTCATTTCCACATTCATTTTTACTTCTTCAAACCACGCGTTATCTTTTCCAGCTTCGTTCTAATTAGGAAGTAGTTAAGGCAATGATCTTAATGAATCAAGCATAAATCGATTATAAATGAAATAAACCATTTTGGGAGTTAATATTGTTTTTCCGCGTTACCCTTCACGTGTACTGATCACAATCGTTAATGACCAGATCAAATTGTAATTCGCTCGAAAAGCAAGAATAAAGATGAATATTGAGGTAAAATGTATCCAAAAGTGTGCACAAAAAAGAGGTGCTAAAAATCAAATCTATGTAATTTGGAAAAATGTTCGCTTAAATTTTCTCAACCTGCAATACGAGTGTATACAGCCTCTTTAGGTCAATACTACTTTTAAATTGAGACTTGCAGATTTTAATCAGTATTAAAAGTTAGCCGATAAGCCTCTCAAAAGGTAAATGACACATGAAAAATATTTTGTACAGAAGCTTAAGTATTTATTATTATATTAATCCAGATCCAGAACTGGAGCAGAGGTGATCAAGAAAATTGTATGAATTCCAGTGTTTCACATTGACACCCCATTCCTCCAGCTTTTTTTTGTCCAGGTTTGCATGTTAATTACAGCGTGAACGTGAGAAAAAAGTGAAAAAGAACGAACAACCAGAAAAATTGGAAATCCCTCTTAATTAACTTTGGACTCACAGAAGAACATTAGCGTGGATCCAGTTAATGCGACTGCTTTACGATAATCATTATTGTAATGCGCAAAAAACGGAAAGTTATGATTATTATCATAAAAATTGGTGCATTTTTCCCTTTGCTACTTACATAACTAAGTAAATGATAATAACAAAATGCCTTATTGCATTGAAATGTTAGGTGCATCGCATATTTTTGTAGTAAACTTTGTAAGATAACATTCTTGCAAAGGAAATTACTTGTTTGCTGGTTTTTTGGTAATAATAGGGAATTTATTTTGTGGCCACCTATTTTATACATTGCGAGTGGCTACCCGTGCCGTCACCTCCGCGAAACAAGTGGCTTCTCATAAGTGGTTATTCAGGTGGGTGATATGATTATTGCGATGAGCTAAGTGCTCTAAAAAATCCCGTGGTAAAAAAGAGTTAACCTTGCTTACCCCCTTCTTCCATATTATTTATCATTTTTTTTATTGCAACAACAGTGTCTTTGAGAAGGTTGCTTGCAAAGTTTGAAAATTAAAGGTCCATTTCAAATGCGTTGTTATACATCGTCTTTGTTGTCTTCTCTTAATTAGCATTTTTGTTACGCAAAAAAAAATTTCAAAGGAGAAACTCACGAAAAGTAAAAACCAGTTAGTAGCACTCTACAATAATAAATAAGACAACTATGTAGTAACAAAATCATAATTACAATTTATTTTTCCTTCTGATGCTTCTTCAGATCTCTTCTCTGGTTGTAAAGTTGACCTTGATTTTTTGAAGCAGCAGCTTTTTTTATTTGAAACTGTTTCCTAATAATTAATCAAAAACACATCGTAGTAACAGCATTGAATAAGTTTAGGATGTTCTTTTTTTGGTTAATTAAGCTTTACCAAGAAGCTATTGACAATTGTGTCACGTAATTCCAGATGTAATCAGAAGCGTCAATCAAAAAAGGATGCCGAAAAGCTGGTCCTGGAGAAAGATTGCGAAACGTGGTCTTTTTCACATTGTGCAATTCCTTCCAGTGCGGAATTATGAAAGGAATTTGGAGCAAAAAATATGAAGCGTTTTGTTTGCTCCGTGAGCTCGAGTCACCTCTTATCTACCTTGCATAGGATTTCCACTTTATTTAAATGATGAGAAAAAAATTGGTAGAAGTTACTTAATAGGATTTATTTTATATTTTATATTAGGTACGGTAGCGCCGGTTCCGTAGAGAGTACGTTGTGTCTACAAAGGAGATAGTAATACATAGTACATGGTGTAGTACGGGTAATAATAAATCTGAAGATCCCATCTTGACAATGAGTTCACATATTTATCATAATCACTCGGAGCAAGACAAAAGAGGAGTCAAAATGTTGGTGAGCATGTCCAACAATTTCTATTGTCTTTTCTAGTTATGCCCGTAAATTACATTGAATTTGGTGTGAAGCACGTAGCACGTCTCCTGCTGGGCTAATTATGCAAATGTGCTCAATTAACTGGCTACTTCTCTTCAGAGTATGACACGTTCCCTCGGAAGATATGTACTAAAAACAAATCATATTTAACCTTGACACGGAGGGAATTACCATTTTCCAAAGTGTTGGGCCACCTGAGTCCAAGGTTAAGGAACTCTGCTATGATGATGTTAATTATTACTCCTTACCTGGAAGGTGTCCACCACCAAAAAAGTGATAAAGGAGAACCATGATGGGATAATGGACGAGTTCGAGGAAGGAAGAGAGAATAAAAAACTAAGCTTCCGTTTACTTTACTAAATTCTGTTGACACCCTTGCTCGTGGTCAGTAAACACAGCAGGAAAGCTGTTCAGGATGGTGATTTATGCGAGAATGTGTGTGTTGAGTTCGTGAGTGGTCTGACTGGGTGAACTCCATAAGAAACTATAATGATGGATTTGCTTGAAAATGAAAATCAATTAGGGACACAACAGCAACTACGTAGATGGATGTATTGAAATGAATGCGATGTGCATTTCTTGTTAGATCGTTAGACATTAAATTACACGACAACCCATCATTAATAATCAATTACGTAGCTTGTGGAACAAGTGTAATTTAATTGGAAACAAAGTAGCAAAAAAGAACCTTAAATGATAAGGTGATTCCTATTAGTCATTCATTCATTTACTTTACACTCATATTTTTTTGGTTTCGATAAAAATGGCACAATTAGGGATTTAAAGAGGAGCTGAAGTGAGTTATCTTTTTTCCTTGTTTTTTTTGCTACTACAAATGTTTCCTGTGTGACTCATTATAAGTTTTCGGAAATGAGTGCATTATTATAACTTGGAGCATAATAATGTGTTACTCACCGCAAGTCACATGACCACCCATGTCGTGGTTGTTACCACTGCGTAGATATCAGGAACTGATACGTTTTTTATTATTATAGTTGACCTTCATGCAAAGACAGACATACTTACGACCGACTTCATTTTTTTTATAAAAGGATATCATCATCCACGAACAAAAATTCCCAATCACATTTCCTCAAATTTGCTAAAAGTGTTAATGGAGACGTGAAAAAAATCCCCATTTTTTATGCGAAGAAGCTCAGCTCTTCTCGTGAGTTATGGTAATAGCTCCATAAATACAAAATTTTTATGATGATGGTTGGTGGTGATGATGAGCAAAATCTTTATTAGATCTTCATTTTTACATTTCAAGAAAAATTGAAATGATAATTGAAGAAGATTGAGAAGAGCAACAAAAAAAATGGGAAACATAAATACACACATTCAGAGAATATTCAATGAAGCATGTGTTTTTTTCTGGGTAGTGACACATGCTTTACCACGCATCAACCCAGACACAATTTGTTTTTATCTTCCACCCACACACGAGTGTAAGGCTGGATACAAATCGTTATTTTCCAACATATCCTAATGTGTTCGTGTTGATCAACACAACATTTTTTTGCTAATTCGCGGAAACATGCAAATCCATGTTCCTTCTTTGATAATGATAAGATAAATGTAAATGATTTTCTGTATTCATTCATTTTATTTTTGCGCACAGAATTGAAATAAGATTTTGTGCAAAAATTCCAGTCAATATTTAATGACCCAGAAACAAAGACAGTTTATTACTTCTATTTGATCTTAAAATAGATAAGCTAATATGCATTCTGAAATTCATATTTTGTAATTTTTTCTTCGAAAAAAAATCTTCACACAAACAGCTGAAGTTCACCAAATAAAAAAATATTATTCGAAATGGATAATTATATTCAAAAGAAAAAGATTAAGCAAGAGACACAAATTAAGAGGAATTAACTATAAGTGTTTTATCACTACCATCCAAACAAAGAAATTCTTCCGGCATAATTTTGAAAGAGAGAGAGAGATTTATTGTGCACTTAAAATTGTCTCAGGGAAACGGGATATTTTTTGCAGCGAAGTGTACATAAAAAGGTGCATAAATACTTTATTGCGGTTTTTCTTCCCCATTTCAATAGAAAATGGAGACATGTGCCTTCTTGACATGCTAATCTCTTCCTGAAAAAACCCATTCATTTGCTAAAACCGGTTCAAGAATCGCATTAGTAGAAGTGTATAATGCATGCACACAGGTTCAAAATTATCCAATAAAGAAAAACAATAATTTTCTGTGGCTGTTATTATCATCCCATACATCTGAACCAAAAAAATTACGAAACACTTTTGTGTTTGTATAAAGTCATGTATAAAGTGCACACTACTACCGTGCCTGCATGGAATATCGACAACTAAAGATTATCATTCCGGCTTAATGATAATGAGAAAAGATGAAGCAATGGAAAAGTTTTTCAGGTGAACTTTAAAAATTGGTTTGGTTCTCACCTCTCAGATCATCATCTTCTTAATCTCCTGCTTTTTTTAACGAGAACTGTGATTTATTGTTTCAAGTCAGGTAAGAGTTTTTGTTTTTTTGAGAGGTCGAGTTTGCAGGAGGAATACGAATTAATGAAAAAAAAATGCTTGGAACACTTTAAAACAAGCGACAAGTGCGTGCGTGCAGACTCGCTGAAACTTGAGCAGAGAGTCAAAAGAGCACAGACAAAGTGATATCCGATCTGATGACGTCACAATTTTTTGTCTCTCTTTTTTTCAGATTACTTCATTTCATTTGAAGTATGCATGGGAGCACACCGGTTTCTGTTTGAGCACGCATGTGAAACAAGTCTCTAGTTCCATAGAAATTCGAGCGAGAGGTAATACCCAAGCCAATCATTTTAGTAAACATTTCTGCATACCTGCTCATTACATCTCTTTTTTTATATGGTCATCAAACAATGACGTGATGGAGTTGGGTAAAATTTGTTGTTTCACTTTGCACATTTGACGAATGTTTGACAAAAAAACGGTGTTTACTCACAGTTCGCTAAGGTCAATGACGAAAGCTTGTAAATACTGACATTAAGAGACGAGTCATTTTTTTTAAATGCTTTTTGTGCGTGGTCAAAAACACGTATGCGGAATACTACAATTGCGCATTTTTAGGAACCGTTTTTCAACCTCTTCAAAAAAATTCTCATGAAGTTTGGCGCAATCTGTTTTAAGAATTTATATTTCATTTTAATCTGAGGCTTATCATGTTCAAAAAATATTAACTAGAATAATATGTCTAATTTATGGGAGGCAAGTACAGTTGAATTCACTTCTTCGGGGTGGCGTGACATGGTCTCCTCTTTCTCTGTTGGTCATTATTATCATAATATTTAGTTGAGTCATGTTGACTAAAGTGCTCATTTAAATTTGCTTTTCGATTTCATAAGAAAAACCATTTTTCCCCGCTGCTACCTTCTTCGAATCCAGCAAATCAACAATTTGGATAAATATTTTTTGCCACGTCGCGCAGTGGGTGGGAGTCACTTTACTTCAAACCATGATTTTTCACATGGAAAAATATATTTTTTTATGAATCGTTCAATTGTTTTGAGGAAGTTGGTGCAATTATTTTTTGGAGCAAAAATTTGTTTAATTAGAAGTTCCCTAATGACCCTCTGCGAAATATTTTTGACTCTTTTTCACAAATCTCTACAATGACGAACTTATCATGTGCGTCTGAAACCACCTCGATATAAAATAGTATCAGGTACTACGGAATTCTAGCATCAATATTTTTGCATGACAAAAGTATTCCGCTTGGCAAAACGAAGAAATTGTTATTTTACAAATTTTGCTCGTGTGTTAAACCTGTTCCTTTTTTCAATCTTGTCTCATTTTTCTTTGCTTGCGTCCATTGTCTCGTTTTCTTGGTTGTAGTGACCACTTACGCGTGTTCGCAAGAAGTGAACCGTTTTTTCTATTATGGATCACCTGAAACCTTTCCAACAATTTTTTTTACGACGAGCACCATCATAACCAGCCTCCTCCATGCTTAGCATTCTTTTTTTGGGGGATCCTGCTCGCATCCACTTTTTCAACCAGACTAAATAGACAACAATAGAAGAGAACACCGTTTATTTTTTTGCTTAACAGCACGTCACACTGACGAGCCTATTCGTACCTCTGAACTAGCCAACCGGGTTTTTATAGAGTGTGACGTAGAATGTGCGCTCTTATCAGTGCACACATGTTTGAGGCTCACACGAGATTATTGTTGCACACGTAAGTAGCCCCACACACAAACTGAACCTGAACCTCACAAAAAAATTATTTACCACAATTCTTCTTCTGTTTACTAACCTCCTCCTCCTCCTCCGTCAATGGCCCATTGTTAAGTTGCTCACACACACACACGCAGGTTAAGCTCTCATTTCATTAATGTGAAGACGCTCTTACTCTGTCATTATCATCATGATTAAAACTCACACACTTATAAAATAAAAGCTTTGAGGTATGTTGTTGGATACACACGTCGATGTGTCTGCGTATCCTTATCATTAGAGAAAAAAAGGAAGGTACTACATCTGAATTAATAATAATAATAATGCAGATTTGTGATAATCGTCTTCCCCTCAACAGTACTTTTTCATTCTAATCATGTGGTAAAGTTGGAAATACCAGAAGAGTGGAATTTTTCTTACGTTGTTGGTCCACACACATTTTTCCTTTATTATCAAGAAAAAAAATTATGACAGAAGGAGTACCCCCAATATTTTTGACTTCTGTGTGTCTGTGTGTGTGCAAAAATATGACAAGACACAATGTGAGTATCATGTATGCAATATTTACAGAAGACACATTACATTGCTTGAGCAAAAATGTATGAGACCTGTCATTTCCCCCTTTTTTACAATGCTTTTACGCATATCCTCACAACAACGTGGATTTACTAGAAAAAAAGATAGGATAATCACAGCCACGAATGATGATTATGATGATTTCATTTATATGCTCCATTGACGCTCTTCTACTATGCTAGATATATATGCTCCATATATGTGTACGTGTAGATTTATTTTTTCAGGCTATTAATCAAGTGCGAGAAAAGCCTGCTTTTGAAAGTAAGGTGCAGGAATGTTGGAGTATGCAAAAGCGACCACCACCACCATAAATGATATTGTAAAACATGAGCTTGAGCAAGGGTTGATACAACCAATCATGAATGACGATATCATAAAGCCGACAACTTGAAGACGAAACAAACAACTTTTTCTAGATACATATATATGGGTGGTGAGCCTCATGAAAAATCAATTCAGTTAACCACTTGTCGATCTCCGTGTCTCTCTCTCGCTGGAAAAATATTTTTGAGGTCTCTCGATAAACTTCTTGACCTTTCCACCAGTGTCGAGTTTTCATTTTTGTTTCAAAGAGTAAATCTTTGTTTCAATGGAAGCAAGTAAGAAGGTCATGAAATATTTACACTCATGACATCCCAAAGATACCCCAAGGTTTTCCTCGTGTCTCCAGAAGTATTGTTACTCCATTTGGGGCATTTTGTGAGAAGGACTACTCACCTCATTCAAACTTCGTGATAAATTCTAGTGGTCAAAAAAAAATTTTTGTGGAGTGTAAGCAAAAGTAAAATTTTATGTGACAAATCTGAGATTGCTCCATAATTTAATTTTTGTGTTCCTGCTTCCTGTTTTTTTTTGTTAAAAAATAGTTACATTTTTAGTGTGAGTGCTTGTGCTTTGTTATACATATTTTATTTCTGTTTTAATTAACTTGTCTTCAAATTAACTCATCACAATGCAAATGCAAGGATTACCTCGCGCCCTTTTCTTTGCCGGCTTGGCAATCATGTTCAGTACCATTATGGTCGCGTGGGTGGCAGTCCCTGGAATAGTTCATTGGCAGATCACGAAGGTAAAGGAACTAAAAAAAATTCTGTCTCTTATCATTTTTCTCTTCTCAGACATGCACATTATTGTTGCAGTTTCTGAGAGATTTTCAAGGAAAACAATGTTTGAAGTGAGGCTAGGTTAGGGTAGTGGGTCAACATTTTTTGTGTGCAAAAAACAACAATAATTTTTTCCGTCTGGAGGTTTCCGTTTATGCATACATAATTTATTCAGGCTGCGAAGAAAAAAGATTGTGTGCACAGCTGGCGATATGGTGCGTGAAGTTCAAGTCCATGGCCACATCGTTGGCGACTGTCAAGATGATGATGATGATTATCATGATAACTAGCCTTTTTGTTTATTATTATGATTAGTATTATTACCATCTCCGTATAATTCTCTCGAGAATGTTCAGACTGACCTTTGTCACATTTATTTGCCTTTGTGGTACACAATTATGTGGACACATGACGAAAACGCACAACCGGTTTGCCATTTCTTGTCATGAAAAATCATACGCACGCACTTCATTATTTGACCACTTTACAATTCACACCGTTCTGTCTTCTCATCTTTGTTCACAGGTCTTTTTTATCAATTTATTATTTATGGATGTTTTCATATTAGCCAAAATTCACTTTTTTAGTTCTCTCTCTCTCTCTCTCTCTCGAAAACAAAAACAGGAAGCAAGAGGGAAATTCAATAAAAAAATATCATGCTTTTTTGCTATCATTTTAACCACTTCTTTGTTTCACGAAGATATTTTGATGTGTCCATAATCAGCTATAAAATTTCCATGAAAAAAATCATCATGATCATGCTGAAAATAATCTTTTGTGTCTATAAATATGAGAAAAAAATATATTACAAGTACGGCACAACGGAAAAAATTGTGAAATTATAGGGAATTAGTAACTTCCAGCTAGTCATTTAGCGCCAATTTAGGAGCAATTTTGGCCATTAAACCAAAGTCTGGAGCAAGTGGAATAGCACAAGTACTTCCAGAAGTGTAACACACTCTGGAACTAAAATTAGCAAGTATCCCGTGTCTAAAAAAATGTGTGCATTAATTGGAGAGTTGCAGATATTACAACAATTATGTTTTAGCTCTAATAGATGGTTTTCGAGAGAAGAGTTCATGTTAAGTAAGGAGGCTTCACAAGAACTCAAGTTGTGTTTTTATGGTGAGCTACTGACTAGTGACTCGTATTGTGTGTTGTGTGAACAGACAACTGTCAGTGGGCTATGTTTCTTTTTTCTTTTCTTGTTTTGCTGTACATCATGGTACACCATTCATATTAACATAAAATGCGTAGAAATGCCGGTGTGGTGGTGGTGTGTGCCATTGCCAGCTTGACTGCAAGTGTTTTCACATTGCACACTTGATATTCACATTGGATAACGCAGAAAAACGGAAGTAGATACATACGTGCTTGAATTATTTTTTACAGCCATGAACCGATTGTGTGTGCGTGTGTGCATAAAATGATTGTAGGTGAACCTTACTATAATACCTGTGACCTTTGAACATTCCTGAGTAAAAGATTAGATAAAACACATTGTAATTTGTCTTGGCATTCTTACAACTAACTTGCTGGTGCAAATAATATAGTAAGCTTGCCTTAGAAAAAAAGGAAAACGGTGTGGGTCATCATGGCTATATTTACTCTACGTATTTTTTCTCACGGTCCCGCACTGATAACATATTCCTCTACTATTTTCCCTTGACTTTGATGCATAATAAATTATACATATTTTTTAAGAAAAAGAATGAGCCATAAAAAGGCACTAAGCTTTCCGCTTCAACATAAATTATGCATCAGTCCCATTCATCACTTTCATTTCACAGAAAAATTTTCTTTTTCATTCATTCATTCATGACAAAAAGTGCGTATGAATCCGGAGTTTCTATTACTTGCACAAGTGGCAATTTCAAGAAATAATAATAACTCAATTAATTTGCCATTAATATTCTTTTCTTGGCAAATCATAATGGTTTCATCATTAATGGCACTTACACATGAAAAGCATGCTTATCATACAATTCATTGATTAAATTTCTTTTACAGACGATGCGCCTCGAACGAGGGAATGACATTTGGAATTCTTGGATAGATCTGAAAGCTCCAGTTTTCCTCAAAGCCTACATTTTCAACATCACAAATCACGAAGAAGTTCTTCACGGGGCAATCCCAAAACTGGAGGAAGTTGGACCATACGTTTACGAGTACGTATATCTCGTTTGTATTTTTTATGGATATATGCCCACATTTTTAATTTAGGATACATGTTCATGTGCGAAAAAAAGGAAGAAAGACAAAAGGAAAAGGATGAAAAGCAGACTTTATGCACACATGTAATAAAAAATTTTTTGTTTGGTTTGGTGTGCCCAAATAGGGAAAGGCGAACCAAAGAAGTGATCCGAGAAGACCTGGAAAATGGGACTGTGTTATATCGGCCCACGCTGCTCCACTTTTTCCGTCCAGACCTCTCAAATGGAACGGAAGCAGATCCAATCACCATGCTCAACATGCCACTGCTGGTAATTGCGAAACACTCAGAGTGAAACTCGCATAAAAAATTAATAATGCAGATGGAAGGAATTTTCTTGCCGTCTCGCTCCTGCTCCAGAAAAAAAACAACGAGATGGTGGTGGTCTTGCCAAAGTAAAAGTCAATTAATATGTTTCCTCGTATTTTTTTTTCTCTTGTGCAACATCTAGGCAGTGGCAAGCGAACTGAGTACGATGTCGAGTATGCTCCGCTACATGGCTCGAATCTACCTGGACTCCTTCGAAGAAGAGGCATTTGTGCACACAACTGTAGGCACGGCGTTGTTCAAAGGCTTTCATGTTCCAATGATCGAATCCATTTCGGAGCTGATGGGAAGGGAGCTCCTCCCCAACAATACTTTTGCATTCTTTAACGAGGTACGTACACAGAAGATAAGCACAAGTGCATCATTACATTACATTTATTTTTCCCCCTTACAAAATAAATGAAAAAAAGAGACACAGGGGAATCTGGAATCGGACAGTTGGATTTATGGAGCACTTTTCTTTTTTTTCGTTAATTTATTACAAAAAAAAACAGAGAAATGGAACCATGCCGTATCTTCTGGAAGTTGACACGGGAGTGCTGGACTTCCAGACTTTTGGTGACATCAAAAAGTGGAAGGGCCAGTCCGACTTGTCACTCTGGGATGGTCCCACATGCAACATGATTAACGGCACGGATGCGACCATCTACGCGCCCTTCATTACCAAGCAAAGGGTGTTGCACGTGTTTGAACCGGATGTTTGCCGCTCCCTCCATCTTACCTATGACGAGGAAGGGGAGTTTGAGGGGATTCCTGGGTATAAATTCGTGGTTGCGAAGGACATCTTCACAGACGAGAATCCGGAAAACCAATGCTTCTGCAAGGAGACTGATAAGTCCAACTGTCCCAAGTCTGGCATTGTTTATGCCGGAGCTTGCAAAAATGGAGCTCCCATTTACATCTCCAATCCTCATTTTCTTTATGGTGATCCGTCATACGCGGAACCCTTTGGCTTCATGCCAGATCCCAAGGTGGATGAATCCTTCCTCCTTCTGGAACCGGTAATTATTACAAAATTATGGACACACAGTTACTCATTCCAGTTGTGATGCAGAAAATGCATTTTTAAAATATAACTCACCATAAAGTGAATAATTACATGTATTAATTGCATCATTGCATCATTTGCAACTTTGTTGCTCCAAAAGCTAAACTGGTGGTTATCATAATCAACAATCACCAAATACTAAGGTTCTTATCTTATCACATTTTCATCACAGAGAACCGGAGCGATCCTCCACGGAAGCAAAAGAATTCAACTTAACGCACAACTCAAGCCAAGTAAATCAATCGACGTGTTTGCCAACGTGCCAACCGTGACCGTGCCTCTAGTATGGGTTTCGGAGGTACAATATTATTTTAATGCTCCATTTTATTTTGAATCATTAGGTTGGATAAGACTAATTATTACATAACTCATTAGCTTTACATCATCC
Source organism: Troglopedetes dispersus (assembly GCA_027744215.1). NCBI lineage: Eukaryota > Metazoa > Arthropoda > Collembola > Entomobryomorpha > Paronellidae > Troglopedetes > Troglopedetes dispersus. The sequence goes on along the minus strand of JAHZNF010003960.1, from coordinate 3,513 downwards.
AGAATAACTTGCTCTGAAGTAAAAAAAAACATGANTGATTTGTGATGTTGAAAATGTAGGCTTTGAGGAAAACTGGAGCTTTCAGATCTATCCAAGAATTCCAAATGTCATTCCCTCGTTCGAGGCGCATCGTCTGTAAAAGAAATTTAATCAATGAATTGTATGGGTTTCGGAGGTACAATATTATTTTAATGCTCCATTTTATTTTGAATCATTAGGTTGGATAAGACTAATTATTACATAACTCATTAGCTTTACATCATCCAGAATAACTTGCTCTGAAGTAAAAAAAAACATGAGAAAATAGGAACATAAATTCCTACAAAGCAAAGCAACTTTTACATAATAAAATATGTTGATTTGGAAGATTTTGCACACCCAAAATGTTGATAACATTGTTGTTACCATTTTGTTTGCAGGATGCGAAGCAGGAAGATGAAAAACTCTCGATGCTCCGTAACTTACTCATACTCCCTTTACTACTGCTCGAGTATGGGAAATGGACACTTCTAGCGATAAGCTGCACGATGACTGTAACCGGGATCATCTTGTTTTTGGTGAGATCAGCGAGAGATAGGAAGAAGCTGCAGCCGCATGAGCAAGAAAAATTCCTATACATGTAGGTCATTTTAAGTATGACCGCATGAATTCCAAAGCGTGAACAACAATTAATCTTGATAAGCAGAATGCAGGTAAAGTGTCGTAATTAGAACAAGTTATTCTTTTTGTTGACAACAAAAACAAAAAAATAACTAACCTGCACAAACTTCCGGGAAAATATATAAAAATATTCTTGCATGCCATAATCGAAAAAAAGTTCCATACCATTTTTGTACGCGCAGTAGTATAAAATAAGTAGTACTTACATAAAAATAATTATTTCTTTTTATGCAACCTCTGCTAATCGCTCATCTCGTGCACTCCTATTTATTATTATTATTGACCAACCAAATGTACCTATATTGTATTTACACTGTGTCCATAAATTGTATATACCTATTTTTAATAGTAATAATAAGTTTGCTAATTATTATTATTGTTCACTACTTTTAAGTTCATGTTTGCCCCTGCTTCTCTGATAAGAAGAAAAAGGCGCCATGATGAGATTTCATGTGTGTGTTAATAATAATATGTTTCCTATTAGTGTATATAAATCTCGGAATGGATGTGAAAAAAAATGTGCGTGTATGTGGTAATAATAACGCGCGATAAGAAAGGTAACTTAAACAATATTTTGTACCATTCCCAAAGTTAAAAAAAAGTTTTTTTTAGTACCTGTGTTTCTATAATACTCGGATAAGCCAGAGTTGAGGAATCTACAATTACGTTTGCTGCAAATTTGTTGCATTGTTTCTCCAGAAGGGAAACCGAAAGAACGCAGAGATTTTCTTGTTGTTGCTCGAGAAAAGCACATGTTTTTATGGTTATCGTTCTGTTTGTTGCTTTTACTCCAAACAGAACTCTTTTTACAAAGAAATATGTAAGAATATGTACGATAAGGTGAAGTGTGGGCATACTACAATAATGTTGCCATAATAGTGTTGTCACTCGCTGGCTCAGCAGAGCAGACAGGCAGTGAGCAATCCGTGAGATGTAGGAATCAAGCCGAGACTATGGACGCGAGCCATCAACCGCAGATATTATTGCACACATAAAACTGGTCATTGGTCTACTTTGTTTTCTTTTCGACTGATATACAAAAATAATATAAGAAAACACAGAGCGTCGTGTTGTTGTATGAATGTATGCGTGAAATGTGCGCATTTTATGTGTTTCAACCATTTCATGCTTTCCTAATGGTGAATACGGCAAAAAATGTTATTGCTCTTACCATTTCATTGTTCCTTTTTTGGCCTTTTGGATATCTTTTGGATAAGTAAGAAGTAGAGTTACCAAAACTCCAAAAAAATATTAAGCAAAGGGAACATTTTAGTAAATGTGCCTTTTATTTGAAACTGTCCTCAACACTTGTGCCTTATCAGTGAAGAAAAGGATTCTGATATATCTAATGATGCTTTAATAATGATAAAATCTGATATTATTTTTGTACGTGCGTATAAGTGCACCCAAAAAACGTTAAAATTTTATGTACCAAAAAAATGACGGTAATAATGACGATGATATGACACGGTGATCGATAATGCAGTAATGGAGCCTAGCTAATACTCAAAAAAATATTTTATATTTCACCTCGCTCAGAAGAAAATAGACTTTGTGAAAAGTTGTTCCCTTTCCAAAACGGAGTGTACAATCTGGTATAATAAAATATAAGTGTGGTAAAAAAAACTGGTATAAATACTATTTATATAAGAGGTGTAGATAAGACGCTTTCTTTGTAATTAAATATTTTGACAAGAAAAAATAAACAAAGGAATTTTTTTACTCAAAAATTAATTCGAATCAGATTCACTCTCTCACATTTGAATAAGCTTCGGCATTGTTGTGATCAGCCCAAAGGACATCTTACTATTTACCTCTTCGTCCGATCTCATTGATTCGAATGTGAGGCGTTGCCACCACCCAAATAATTGTGGTCACTAACGCAATTGGTCTTTTACAGAATCGATAAATATGAAATCATATTTTTTATTTTTATAATCTCCAATAAAAAAATGATGACCCATTCAGCCTCTGCGGTTCAAGGTTACATTATCTTTCCTGTGTGGTGGCGTCAGTAGCTCTTACGCTTGTCAGCTTGCAATAAAAAAACCTTATCATTATCATTTCTGTCCACGATTGTGATATCATATCAGAAAAGTAAAACTTTTAAAGCGAAAAGGTTATCACATACAAATGTCGTCCTAAAAAAGGTTCACTTTGCGGTTTCATCAAAATGAAAGAGAAAATTAACCAATTTTTGTGACTGTCTGATTTTTTTTGTAGGTGAAATCTTGTGGTTATCCATCCAAAATGAGTTGCGACTCTGGCGAAGCAGAAGCAGAGAAACCGCTTGGCTCTGACAAGTCAGAGGAACTGGACTCGGCCGATGAGCCAAGCACCTTTGACGCCTCTCTCACAGAAGACGAGTCAGACAGTGGACTTCCCGACCAGAAGCTAGCAACTGCTGATGAGGTCAGTGGTGATGGCAGTGGTGACACTAGTAGCAGAAATGGCCACACAGATAAGCCGAAAAGAGGAGGCCTGGCCACCACAAAGACAGATGAACAGGAGAGAAACCCAACTACCTTGGAGAGGCTGGCTATCTTTGGTGTGCTCTTTGTTGCACTCGTGTTAGCAAACAAGTTGTTCTTGAAGCTACTCCTCGACTTCACCGGCAACCCAGAAGATGAGCAGCAGATGATGGACACATCAACTAAAGACGAGTCAGCTCCACTGCCGCCCATTCAAAATGAGTTCCACGAGTTTGATTGAAGAAATGAGACTGACTGACACGAAATAATTGGATGAAGGACACGCATTAAATTGCTCAATTTTATATATTATTGTGATTTATGTAAATGAGTGAGTAAATGAGTATAGCGTTCATGTCTCCACAATTGTTCTACTTATCAT
>JAHZNF010003959.1:0-19552 GCA_027744215.1 Troglopedetes dispersus | reverse complement strand
AAAAAAATTAAATATGGCATTGTAGCAAAAAAAAGTACACGTAACTATCATTTCATTGTCTCAATTTGGTTTGACTCTCCGTAAAAATCCGCGTGTCACATAATCAAGACTGTGAGCTGCGCTTTCTAATTTTGTCGTATTTACCAATGAATTGCATGCATGTGTTCGCATCCTACAAAAAAATACGATTTCTCGCCTCCGGAAAAATTTGCACCTACCTACGCCTACTTTAAACCTCTTGTGCCAAAGCCTCGTGTAAAGATTCATAAATTCCTTATGAGACTCTTCTTCCAACCTGTGATATTAGCGCACAAAAAGTAAATTACTTATGTTTGCACAGCTTAAAAGCGTAGCTGACAGACCAATTGGATTGCAAAGATATGGCTGCAAGAAAACGCTAATAAATCGAACAATAGATACTAGTTTTATGTTTATTAGAATGTTTATTCATTAATATTACGGCAGTGCATCAGCGCACACCATCGCGCCTTTTCAACACGATTTCATTTTTACGAGATGCAGCGGATGAGCAGTCATGTGCACATGTGTATATGTGCAAGGAATCCTCACTTTCATTTTGTACAATTAAGGAACTGTAATTAAGGAGTTACATTTTGAATATTAGATACAATCCGCGCAGAATAAAGTACAAAGCACCAAATGCATAAAATGAGGTAGTAATTATGTAGTTGTCATCTTACGCTTTTTATGATGCCATAAAGGAAGCAGAAGAGCGATGGTGACTCCTTCGTCGAATGCAATGCGGTTTCTCTCGTGTAAAGATTCATCGATGAGCTTAATGTGCTCTCGCAAGCTTCAGTTTTTAAAGGCAACCAGCTATTAAATCAATTAGTGGAAGAATAAGTCTTGCGGAATTCAGCGTATCGAGAATCGCACTTTCGCATTTTCACTGAATCCATATTTTTACCCGAGCTGTATTTAAAAATTTAATCTGTGCTTCTACCATAATGAAAAATGCGACCAAAATGAGCAAGGCAAAATATGAAAATAGCACATGAATTGGGTCATTTTGCCAGTCGACTTGACCTGTACTAAAAGCCACTATTAGTACACTTTTAGGACAGCGGTTGTATTTAAAAAGCGGCAGATTGTGAAGTTTATTTGGACATTATATGGGGCTTTATTCGTGCAAGGTGTATCTTGTATCACACATTATTTCGGATAAGGAGCTTTATTGAGTGGCTTACTTGGACCTACAACGCCTTCTCCTCAAGTTTCCTTTTATATCATTTGTTTTTCGTGCAAGAATGAGCAAAGTGACAGTCATGCAGTGTGTGTACAATAATTTATGAAGAGAAAAAGTATGTGAAGGCTTCGTAGCAGCAAATCTTAAGACGCCTATTTAAAACAGTCACAGAGCAGAATGACTGTTGTGCCTGTGCTTTGGTCCCCGTTTTCGTGCGCTCAAGATAAGCACTTGAAAAGCACATTCTCCCTTGTTTTTTGCAAGATATTTAGGCCTTCGTTGTAGCTGTTACTGTACATTTCAAAGAAAGTAGGTATGCCACGCGGGGCAGTAAAAAACCAAGTCTAGGAGAGCGAGAGACAAGACGAGAACCAACCATTAAAAGTGTTCTCATTTCTTCTGCTCCAAACAACCACACACATACACATAATTGCAAATGCAAGCAAATGTACCAACCAACATGACCATTTCTCTTCTTGATGATGTTGACAAACACGCGAAAAAGCAATTCATCTGAGAAATTAAAAAGCCAAATTTTTTTGTCATTGAACAACAAAATATTCATAAAAGGAACAAAGCACACCTTGCATCAACATGCTGGTCAGTACAAGTAGCTACCGGACTAGAAAAACCGGGAAGAAAAACAACAAATTGTGCATATGGTTAATTACAGCCTTATCGTGGGGAACGATTGCTCGTAAAATCCAAATAAGAATGGACACTGAAAATCTTGAACAAAGCCAACTCTCTCGTAAACTCAAGACGAGCCTCACATTGTGGATCCAAACATTTTTTCTAAATCACAACAACAGCCAAAAAGGAATTAAAACTGCTACATTTGCTGTGCGAAAAAAAAAACTTTTGTACATTGACTTGGAAGGAATTATATAATCGTTGCATGTTTTCGTTTGGGCTCTTTTCCCATGGCTCTGGTTACTGCGAAGCAGTGCAGCGTGCAAAAGTCTCATTACAACTGGGGTGTCTGTAATTGAATTCTGTGCGGCGGCGGTGGTTATAATAATAATAAAATGAATGATGACTAACGTAATTTCTAAGCCTGAGATAGGTATAAGCACAAACAAGCCACACGTCAACGTTTGTAACACGAAGCAAGAAAATCTAGAACGGAAGATTTGTGACCTTTGCTGCCGCAGCCTTATGTTTACGACTCATATAGTCGTGTGATATCCATGTAAATTGCCACAGAAAATGGGAAAATGAAGCAAGGATTTTGTTCAAGATTATCATGATGCAACGATCAATGTTGTAAAATAATGATATCTAAACTACCTTATGGCAGCATGAAACAATGCTCTGTGTTCTGTTTACTTATCGCCATTATTGTTATTACTCTTTAAACTGGCTACAGAAATGAGTGAAGGAAAAAGTGCTTCCCTCGAGAAAAAATATTAAATCGTATTTTTAAAAAAATAAACTTTGTAACAAAATGGTACGAACAATGATATTTATGTATATATGACTTCGTTTTCTTGCTGGTCTCACTACTTTTTTTATTGTGAGTAATGATAAGATACAGCAGAGCTATAGAGCACTTTCGGTGTATGAAGAGTTGATATAATTAATTTTTTCGCTGTTATTTCTCACAATGCGCTCCGCCCGTCCACTCATTCATTTAAATAAAATTCACAGAGGAGTGCAATCTCTGCACTACCTTCGTATTTAGCTTCCAAAAAAATTTTAAATGAGGCGCTTCCTTGTACATGACTGCAAAAATTGTTTACTGTAGTATAATATGATTTCATGTATGATGAGACTAAATCCAACGTAATGTTAAGCTCACTCTGTCAGACAAGCTTGCAAATCTTGAAGACATCTGCACACAGATAAGTGTTTGTTCATGTGGTTTTCAGGAAAGAGGAATTAAGTTGTGTAAAGATTGAAGTAGGATAATGCTTAATCATTATTAACCTCATCTCAAAGATATGATTTTTTTCGCACTGATTACGATTAGCCGAATGGAAGATGCTCAGAATCGAGAGTGATTGATTTCCATGAATGAGCTGCACACGCAGAACGACTTCTGTACGGTTTGAAACGTGGGAATTCAATCAAACATGAAGTGTATTCTTGTTCGAGCTGGATTCTCTCTGAAGCGAAGAGACAACACAAATCGAATCAAAGATGCATGCAACGTATGCAAATTTTTGTCGAATTGGATTTGCATATTTTGCTTCGGCTTTTCAAAATCAAAATGACAGCTCACGATTTTCAAGAAGATATTCGGTTGCAGAAAAAAAACCGATGAATTTTCTTCCACGACGCTTGCTCAACAATAAAAATTAGTTATGCACAATAATGAGCAGCCTTATCATAAACATCTCTGTGCACAACCAAACAAAAATTGGCCAGCCTGCATCATCGCATTGTGTTGTGATGTGCAACTACGATTCTACTTTTTAAAATGTATTTCGTCATTGTTCTACTGATTTTCCTCTCAAGGTACTCAACCAAGAAGCATATTGTTTGTAGATGGAAAGAAACTTTTTTTGTGCACAACAAAAACCTGTTTTAAATTTTTGCCAGAAATAGTGCAAAAAATGAAGATACTCTAAAAACTCTACTAAAAGAGCTTTAGATGAAAACCTATGTACGATTTATATTGTGTTCATAGTCAAACCTGGAATAGTATACTTAGCCAGCTCGACTATTGCCAAGTCCCATAAAAGTAGACATTATCTTATTTTTTCGCACAAAAAATTGTGTATTCTATTTTCTAAAGTCAGTTGCAGGGTAAGAAATTTTTTTATTACACTTTTAAAATTATGCAAATGAAGAATTATTACTCTTTTGACTCTCTTTACCCCACGCATAAATTCACATGACCAGACATGCATACATTCAAGTTTTAAATGTTAAATCGCAATTGAAAATTGAAATAATTACCCAGTGTATTTTATGCGAGTACACTTGAAGGTCAAGTACACGAAAGGATCACAATGGTACAAATGTATAAGGACATCATTATGATACTCCGTCTGGTATTATGTTTTTAGGGAGGTTTTTTGGTCTTTTTTATGTAGGTATTTAGGTATTCAGCAATGTGGTCCACCAATGTAAATTTTTCATATTTATTTCCCTTTGCTCTTTCCCAAAGCAAGTTAATCGAAACATGGCACACGAGCGAGTGGTCACAATCTGTGGAGCACACGTTGCTGAAAAAAAAGGCTCTGTTGATAAGACCGTATAAAAACAGAAAAGTGCACGTTATTTTGTTGCCATTTTTCTGTAATAGCGCACGTTTTATATTATGTTTTAGTTAGTACAGTACATCACATCCTGCTTCATTTTTTGCAACCTCTCATTTGCCACACAAGCACTAATGATAATAATGGTAGCTTACGTATCAAGTGGAGGAGCATATTATATTTAAGTGTGTGTGTGTGTGTATTTTTTCGAAGCACATGCCTACATGGAAAATGCATCTCCTTTAGTTCATTCAAATTCTTCTTTAGCGTGTCCCATGTCTGTCCAACCAACCAAGTGACAAGATAAATCCAAGTATGCCTACTGTACGGGTTTTAAATTGACCGTGCAAAAATGAAAAAAAGGCTAACCTAAGCTTCACAAGTCACGTTTTATAGTTTCTCTCGACATCACCACGCTACCCATCCTCCTAAATGCATATGCCTGCTATAACGTAAGATATTTTTACAAAGATGTGAACTGTGAACGAGAGCACATCGTATCATCAACATCAACCAAGAATATTATATTATCAAGAATTACGCAGACCCAATTTGAAGGAATGTTCGGCACTTCTAAAAAAAGTTACCACATTATCACCACCATCGCTACATATATGTATGTATCTTTTGACCATCTAGACAACTTCGAAGTAAAATGGAATGCTTCTTTTTTGTAGGGAATACTAGCAAAAACTACTCTCGTCAAGACCATCACTAAAATGATGGTTATCATTATGTTCCACAGTATAATCTAATAATTTTCTAGTGATTTGGGCCCATGTATAAACTAGCATGATTCACAAAATATTGTTTAAAAAAACTGAGTAGGGACGACCATGCTATGTTGTTTCGGAACAAAAAACAAATAAATTGCTGACTGTTGCTTGCACATGATTGTGCGCAGAGGTATGGATGGATGGATACTGCAATTTATTATTTGAGATCAGCCGACCAGATACATAATGTAAGCTCTGAGGAGTTGACCCTGTCTGCCTAACATGATATGTATTTGGGTGGGTTTTATTTACGTCGTCGTACGGATTAAGTATTTTCATGAATCGCTTTTTTGTGTGTAGGATAAAATCTAAAGATTAGCCTCGGCTATTACGACGAAATTGGTATTTTATTTGTCATTTATGTACTTGGTTGGTGTGCGACTCAAAAATAATGTTTAATGGGTATTCGCGTATGTTCTCGTATTACTCTCACATGGATCATTTGAGTCAAGGGAAAATTGCATACATCGACATCACGCATGTTGCAAAACGCCAATAGTTTTTTGTGGATTTTTACAATGCGTTATTGGACGCAGTTTTTCGCCAATCAAGCGTTGGAGAATTTTGGGAGTACTAAATGATCATGTTGGTACGGTTCAATAGGCTTGTATTGATCAGATGACACGCGGTCATATTGCTACATACCTTGAGTTAATTTGACTTTGAGGGGATGACGGCGGCAGCTGTTGCTTGTTCCTTTTTTTCGAATTTAACCATTACGATCCGTAATTAAATATAAAAAACCTCCAATGAAACAGTATGAAAGGCCACACCTATGCCACGATTGTTTTACCAGACATATTGCAGCCTTTGTCGTCTGTGCTCAACATGGTGCATAAATGCGAAATTTCATAATCAGGCTTTGTTTTGTAAAAGTGCCAAGAACTGGTATCAATTTTTGTTGTATCTATGAGGTAGTCAACAATGCTCAGTCAATACATTTTAACTCCTTTAAATGTAAATTTGCACATAGAAATATTAGGAGTTTTGAAGTTACTTGGCAAGATCATCATGAATAGTAATAAATGTACAATGTGGCCCGCGTGTGACCCAAGAAAACGACCGCAATACAATATTACGCGTGTGATAACCTACGCTGTGGTTTCTTCTAGTAATAATAAATGTACAATGTGGCCCGCGTGTGACCCAAGAAAACGACCGCAATACAATATTACGCGTGTGATAACCTACGCTGCGGTTTCTTCCTGACGATTGTGTAACCTGTAATTTTCAGTGATGCTACAAGAATGATAAATTCAACTGTACTATAAACTAAATAAAAGTATGGAAAATATGAGGTGGCAAAATGATCAGAAATGTCGATTCTGATTCTCGACATATCTCACGGGAAACTTCCCACATTATCTTATCCTTTGGTCCGGAAATGAGGTAATAGTCTTTCAAACATCCGTAATATTTATCTGAAAGGAGAATTAATCACATCATATTCAGGAGATTAGCATAATCTGTCAACTATACAACAAGCAATTCGGAACTGTGAATCTATGTGAAACCAACCCGAAAAATTGTCCTAAAATCTTGAAAGCCCTTGTTAGTGCTTCTCATTCTCATATACAAATATTGGCTAAACATGATTGTGGCAGCCTTTGATTACCTCGTTGAATATGTTATGATAACGCATGATGTATTTTTAAGAATTTGGTAAGGGGAGGACAGGCATTCTCATATAACCACATGTACTATGTTTGTTGGATAAATTGATGTCTGACTCGAGAGTGGAGGTGTGCGATGATATTTGGTTGTTGCACAATATCGATCAACCAAAAGTAAACAATTTCAAGCATTTTCTACTTCAATCACAATTGCAGCATCAACAGTGTCCGCACGACCACAACAAAAAAATATTTAGGTTGTTCGAACAGAATTTCTCGCAAAAGAAAAAACACTCATCACCATCAGGGAAAAAAGGTTTATTTTGCAGTGTCTTTTTTTATTGGGACACAAAAGGCATCTTAAAAGAGCACCTTCAACCTTTGAAATTGCAGACTGCAACAACAAAAGAAATCTCACAAAAAATCCTCTGCTTTATTACCATGATAGAGGACAAGCTACAGGTCAACTCCATTATAATTCCTTGTTCTCATTGAAGCGCCACTCATTGAAGTGCCACATAATCTCTCGAGAGGATAAAACTGAAAAGCTATTTTGTCCTTAGCAAATCATAAATCACAAATAATGCGTTTTACAAGCTTCAATAATGTACGACTCAAGAATGAAAACTCTCTCTCTCTCTCGTTTTCAAATCCTGAACATTTTAGTGGAGGCAAAACTGAAAAAAATATTCCCTGTTGTTGAGTGGCCAGATACAATAAAAATCTCTCCTTTTGCGCACCCTACGCAATACAAAAAGAATTGGATTGCAAAATAAGAAGCAGTCATTTTTACCTGAACATCAAGAAAAGGGCACACAATTGCAATTTACAAATCTGTCTTCGTGTTTAATCGGTACATCACTGTTGTTCCATGCCATCATTATTATCGTCATTACAGTTGTTGTGCCACGTCATTTTCCTTATTAAAAGTAAATTTATCGAGACTTTCTGCCTTCGTAATTCATTTTATACCGTGCAATGAAGTGAACCAGTCAACAACAAAAGGGACAAGCTGCAGAGATGAAATGCGCCTGTGCAGGTGCTACTTTCTTGTATGCCTTTCAGTTTTCTCGACCTAATTCTTTTTATCAATAGAGTCTTACTCACTTGAGATTTTCAAAGGGTCGTATCGTATCTCCACAAAAAAACTGATACTGCAAAAGGAGCATGTATGTAACTTCTTAACAAGCTTCATTCCTGGGAAGGAATGTTTTCCAACCAAGTGGAAAAAATAGCCACCTGATGAATCATGAACGGCTTTGTGTCCTGAAAGTTCTCTTGTACTTTAATAATTTATTATTGACGACTTGTTTTTTAAAAACTCTTCACGTTTCGCGTCATTTGAGCAAGCGTGTTTCCTCGAAAGCAATAAAAGATCTCAGCCATTAGCCAACCAATACCAATGATCATTAATAACGATACTTGAAAACTCGAACCATTCAGTCTTTTTTGGCACTAATAACGTCATAGAAAGATTGATTAATGAGTACTGAGGCGGATGCATGTGTACATTTTTACTGAATGCTGTGTAACCGTTGTTGAGCAAAAAGAACAAAAGTTGTTCATCAATCAATACGTCCATTTTTCCCATTCTTGCTTTTTACTATCAATATATTTTTTTAGAATAATACATAATATGTGCAAGTGTTTTTCCTCAGATGACGCTGACTGCAAGTGTGCACATAATATTTTTACTGTAATTGTAAAACTTGCGTAAAGCATACTTAAGGCAATAATAAATAACATCAACAACTGAATCAATACCACATCGTGATCAGTAAAAACAGTAGACAGTAAAATGCAATCCTTAACTTTACGTCTGCCTTCAATAGGAATTAAAACGGAATTGGAAATAATATTTTGAAACTAAAATCCGCAGTCGCTCACTTCAGCCAACCGCTATCATATAACCGAACGCGAGTGGGAGGAATATTCTTGTTACATGATTTTTCAAGCTCATTTATAACTTTGCAGTTTTTATCTACATTCCTTTTTTTTAATGCAGGCATGCACTGTAACAAAAATATATGAATCATCCTCAATCAACAGCGGGAGTACCTTGGGCAGCTTTATTCGTGTATCTCGAGGAGACGACGCAATCCTGTTGCTGCTGCTCTCTGCTACAGCTTAGTTTCGATGTTCGTCGATGATGAACCAAGCTGTACATTTTTAAAACCCACTTTTTTTTACATTTTTTTGGTATCTCTTTAAACTTCCCTGTGTGCTCACGAAAAGTACTCACGCAGTAGCACTTTGCAGAGTACAAGGCACAGTGTTGTAGTAGGAGATTCATCCAATTGTGACGTGAGCAGCCAACAGTGAATAATAAAATAACGTGAATGCGTGCCTGCATTCGTACTTTTTTACAATGGTCGTCGGTGCCTGCCTGCCTCCTCCTCTGTTGCAATGTAATAACGTGTTCAATAATACTCTTGCATATATTATTATTATTGAAGCAAGCCTGGCTGAAAAAATTAACTCAGAAAGTAGTAGAAAAGATCGTCAACGTCATCATCAGTGAAACATAAGGAGGGAGTAAACCCTTGAGTGTAAGATTTATTTACCATTGCCATCATATAGCCAGACTAAACAGAACAGCTACAACAACAGTAAAAATGGTTTGCAAAGATTGCAAGGTAAATTCCACATGAAGTATCGAGATCTACCACTCCATTTATCGAAACAGCCAAAAAGGTACTTGAACAACAAGCGAAAAGAAGACGAGGGATGAGATGCACATTTTGTACAAGATAGAGATTTTCAGATATGCTGCAAGTTTTTTTTGTTCTCAGATCTGCCAGTGTAACTTACGCATATACAAGTTCGTTGGTTATATTATAAACATTAGATATGCGAGAATGGGATGATGAAGTGTGTTAAACTCTTCCCTTCAACTTTTGCACAGATGCGTGCCTACTGTTGCTCACCGTGATGATGGTTATCACCATCAACAAAATAACAACAAGTCAAGCTCAACGCAGTTTCAGGCAGTTTGCCCCTTCCCTGATGCAAATGGAATTCAATTCAATCCTGCATCGAGCCTCGAATCCTTTTTTTTATACAAAAATTTATAGACGTGTTTTCTTCACGTCTGTCGTATAGTGCAGGGTTGCTCTATAATGGTTACCTGTATTTATTATGCACACATTCCTGTGCTGATTAACAATAAAGGTGTTAACTGGTTTGTTTTATCTGTCAATGCAAAAGTGTGCAAGGAACAGATGAAGGTATTTTTGCGATAGACTGTCATGAAGGGATTATTATTACGTTACGTTGAATATTTTGTTTGACTCGCGAAGTGAGGGAACGATGATGCTACTCATTTATGGCAATTATTATGGAGGCAAGAGTACATAAATATATGGTGCAATAAAAGCAGTATCGTTTTGCATCTTTCTCTTTAAAAATCTCACTTCTTCACTCACTTCACTCAAGTTGTGCAGTGAACTTTTATTCAATCAGCATTATGATTTGAAATCGATTTTGGTCCTATAATAATATGATTTTTAAAAAAATGATGAGAGGGCCATTACATTCAGGTTTTCCAACTAATTGAGCAGATCTGAAACTTTCTTAGTCTATACTTACCTTTTTACTCCTAACGAATGCATTCAAAGCATTGCACGAAATTAGATTTCACAAGTTTAGTATCCTTTTACTCATTATTTATGTGTATTATGATGCCACGTTATGTGGTTGCAGTCTTAAGCATAACTTCTATCGTTCCACATAACGATTAACGATGGCTGTAAACGCTGGTAATCAAGGTATACAACTAGAATGGTTTTAGATAGAGATATTTATGCTGGTTGGTATTGAGGAAAACGAATCGCTCCAAGCTGGTTAAACGGCTCCATAAATGGATAATACACAGATGGTGATGAGGATAGCAGTAGGGATTGTTAATAAAATCGTGTGCCAGTAACCGTAAGTTTTATCCTTTCATTTTGTGCAGATTGCCCTGGTATGATAAATTCGAGGATGTGTTTAGAAGAAGAGAGCAAAAATTACTGTGCAGTCGTAAATAGTCCTTCATTGTTGGAGGTTTGAGCATATTGTATAGTGGGGAGATGCAATCTCATATAAATAATGAATGATACATTCTGTTTTTATCGAACCTACCTCTACAGAAAATTGTATCCCACACTCATAACACACATTTGTATTTAAGAGTCATTGTCTATGGCTTATCAAACACGATAGTAGTGAATTTGGCAGGGTCCGTTTTCACAACATTTAATTTTTTTACTTCTATTTTCAACCAGTCTTGATTCCGCGTTCTGTAGCGATTGAAATAGTAGTAGCTGTAGTAGCAGAATTATCAGCAAGGAAGGCATTGTTACTGCCAAACAGGCGTGAATAACGTGTCCACCAGGAGAAGCAGACTCGCAACATCGTGTACACTTTTGCTACCAGCTTATTTTCCTATTTTATTAGAAGAATTGGACAGAATCACGCAGAGTTTCATTGCAAGATCCACTGTCCGTTTCACGTGAGTCCTGTTATATCAACTGAGCATATACAATTCAGGAGAAATGGAAAAAGTAGTTTCATGATCATCGTGATTCGAAGCAACACGAAGTGCTTATTTTTGCGGTGTATTGAAAAGTTGGTGTCACTCATCGTTTTCTGTCGTGAAAATATTCCTTTCATCCATCAACTTTACATTTGTCTGTGGTCATTGTGAATAGTTTGGATCGAGGGCGAAGTGTCAGTGTACGTTTCGGAATTTTTTTTCCTCTGAACATTAATTGTAGAAAAGAGGAAAAAGTCACATTATATCATCAAGTTTCAAATTCATATTCCTTAATAATAATATTACTTACTGGTTTTAACAAGGAAGTTTCCACGAATTGATTTTCATTTAGAAATTTAATCAGAAGAATTTCCCCATAAATTTCCACTTCACATTACGCTTGCATTCACAGAAATATACGATGGCATTGATAAAATCAGTGATGTGAAACAAAAAGTATTAAAAGCAAATAAAATTAACGAAACCCTCTTAAACTTTTAATTAATTCCTTTTCTAGTAAAATTATGACTTTTGTTCAACGTGCAACAGGAAAACTGTTATGGCACATGTGGCTTCTTATATATGCTGTTATGTTTATTTGACACTAGTCATAACATGGCTCTAAACCATCATGTCTTTGTATTTTTTCA
Organism: Troglopedetes dispersus; assembly: GCA_027744215.1. Taxonomy (NCBI): domain Eukaryota; kingdom Metazoa; phylum Arthropoda; class Collembola; order Entomobryomorpha; family Paronellidae; genus Troglopedetes; species Troglopedetes dispersus. Next base: position 7,584 of record JAHZNF010003959.1, on the reverse strand, counting down.
GCAGAGGTACGCAAGAGGACCAAATCATCTTCGCTCTCACCACAAATTTGTCATCGCTCTTGGGAAGTCGTCAACAACGTCATCATCATTAACTATAACTATGTGTAATTGTTATCTGCACTTGGAATTGTAGGAGATTGAACAAACGAGTTGGTGAATGGCTTAAGTTTCGATTTAATACATGGACACAATTTCAGAGGTGCACACCGTGTTCTATTGTGACTGACTCTTTGTGCAAACAATACATGCATTCCTAATTCCTCGTGTGAACAATACGGAAGAGAGTCGTATTAATTTTCTTTGTTATTTCTTCTCGTGGGGCTTGGAATGTGACGCAAAGAAAAAACTGTCTTGCTGAGCCAGAGTGTAGCCTTCTTATTTTTTGTTTTGTTTTTGTGAATGAATGGGTGAATGGATGCTCGTTATTTTTTTTAGCTTTGTGCTGTGTAACAGAAAAAATGATCAGAGCAAAAATTAAGTGGTGAATGTTAGTTTCATTTTTTAAATTAAAAATGCCTTTGTGTCATGTCCATCGCAATCTGGCAACTTCGTTATCGACGACTTGTGACGTGTCCTAATTACCATTGATGTTTTAAATGGTTTCCTACAACCAGCTACATGGGACAACACGTGGAGTTTATTCAGTTGTTAACAAACATAACTGACATCATGGAATTCACTTGAGGATATTTTTTGTACGAATTACTCAATACCTCATGAGCTCTTATGAAACAAAAAAAAAAGAATAACAAAAAAAGTTGCAGCAGTAGTAGCAGTAGGAACGGAGGAAACTTCTTTGTGGTGTACAGTTATAGTTGATCAGTGCGGTTATAAATATTTAAGTAGGTCCATAAAATAAAGCCCCTCTCTTTGTTTACCTCGTCAATGGAATGCACTCTCGAAGAAGCAGTTATGTAAAACACTTTTTTTTGCACTACTCCAATAAAAATGAAGTTTCCCCATTGTCTTTTGGGTTGACAATTTGTTCGCCGCAGTAGTTTCTATTGTAATAATTGTTACAATTCCTTTTCTAAACTATACTACTATAATGATAAAAATTTTGCCAGTGTGAAAAAGGAAACCCATTGGAGGCGAAGCAATGATAGAGACAAAGTGCGTTCGTAGAAGCCACAGACAATTATTCATGCGTATTTATCGTGGGCTGAGCTTCAGTCGGGGATAAAAAATAACTAAAAGATACCTGTCGCATCGATCACGGACGGAGGGACCAACAACAATGTGCAGCCCTTAGGTTGTTACACGACGAACTATATCATCGAATCAACATCATTTATTAAATTGCAATTTGGAGGAGAGTGGTTCGTCACCTGATACGAATCTTAATCAAAATGAGAAAGCCGCTCGTTACATGTAAGTCATATATTCATTCATTCATTCAATCTTAAACATAATTTTCATTTAGCCGTTCACTCGTTTAAAAATGTTTGGTGGATTCATCTCATCATCATCCCAAATTTTTCTTTCGATATGTATGTATGAGTGTGAATGTGAATGACACTGTAACAGCAACGTTATGTTAGACTAGGTAAATCTGTGTATGAATTTGGCATACCTTTCTCTTTAAAAAATTGTAAGGTGTAACAATAATGGCTGCAACAGTAATCAGTCAGAGTACATATGGAGGACGTGACTATTGTGCGTAATGCTTCTCAATGGAATTTTACCGTGGTGGTAATAACAATAATAAAATAATAGTACATTGTGCACGGATTGAGTAATAATTCGAAAACAAAAAAAGGAAAGTGAAAAGATGCTTTGTGTGAGGAGTGTGTCTTTATTGCTATGTGCGGTTCCACCAGCCACATTACATTTGTTACAGGCGGCTGTGCACTTCATTTGGTTTGCCACTTTGGAAGAATTGATGAGTTGTACAGATGTATTTAATGAATTTTTAATTACTTATTACTTTGTTAGCCCAAAAAAGGACGCACAGAGAGTTGATGTACGGCATTTTGCATTGTGATTCATTGCATCACCACTTTAATTTATGAAGAGAATTTAAGCTACATTTGTTAAACATTATGTAGTTTGTGGTGAAGTTTTTTTTGGGTTTAAATGTTATCTAAACATTGTTAAACTAAGCTAACATTACATGTGTACATCAGCAAAATGCCTTAGGGAACCCATGTCTTTTTTTATCCTCGACATGAAATCGTACATCTTTAGAGCAAATATTTATTCAAGCCACACACAGGCAAATTGTGAAAGCTTGAGGTGAAGCTGAGCTACCTAACAAACATGAGTGTGTTGTGTAAAAAAATAAAAGGAATTTCTGGAGCAGGAAAAGGAAATTCCCCAAAAATCAGTCTTGTATCTCGCATAATGTTTTCCGCCTTCTGCGTTCGCCTATTTGGGCGTTTGGCTATTTTTTTGGCGTTCCAGTTCAATCTAGGTGACACAGTGACACTTTCGGAATTTTAATGAATCACAAATATTTCTTTGTGAATGAGTGTGTTTATGGACTATAGCAGCATTTTAAAAAACAGATTTCATGCATTTCAATTTCATGTGGTGTTTGGATGAGGAAGTGCAGTGTAGGCGAAATGCCACTTTATTTTATGAAATGTGTGTTTATGTGGCATCGGTAATGATAATAGCTGTCTATATATACAGAGGCTTGTGTAATAAGTAATAATGATTATAGCACGCTCGCTAGTAGCGCACAATAAGGATAACAGAAGTTAAATGTATACGTATACCTTATGAGTGGGTTGCTTCATACTTGCAGACTGCTGCGTGCTTGAAAAATAAAATGACGCATAATAATAATAAATCGAGAGGTATCCACCAAATGGAAGTAAGTAGTTTCTCACTATGTTCAATTAACACATCACGTCAGATGACGTTACGTGACCCACAAAAATACCTCCTTTGTGTTGACACCGCGTGTTTTGAAGCTTTTCCAAGTGGTAATAAATAAGCCTTAGACAGGGATACTCATAATCAAATTCTGACAGATTCAAGGGGTACAAAAATAGAGTAACGTGGGAATCATTACTTTTTTATATTTCGTGTTAAAAAACTAACTGCCAAGAAATTTCAAATTACTAATAATTCCACGTGTATCTCATAAAATGTCTGAAATTGAACTGCGTTTGCAACATCCAAACATTCACCGACACGACGTTCAGCTTTCCTCGAAGTTTTAAACTGCATATTAAGGAGCTTGACACATGTAATAAAATTCAAATTAGTGATTGATTAAACCTTTATCAATGATAACTTTATGTCACGGAAAGGGAAAAGGTAACCCTATGTACCGTCATGGGCAATGATCATGACAGTCCCAACAAGTCCCATCACTTAAATCCTGACTTGCGACCGTGCCGGTCTACTTTGGTAAAGACATGCAAAATTAAGCCTCATCAAATCCGACTGCAAATGAAATTGGCCCTACATCTGAATTCAGGCACTGACCCACTTAAAATTTGTGTACTAATTAAAGCACAAGCCGCAAATTGACAAGATCTTCAGGGTTGACTGAAATTCTTTACTAATTAGTAACCAAGGTCTATGTTGNCCCACTTAAAATTTGTGTACTAATTAAAGCACAAGCCGCAAATTGACAAGATCTTCAGGGTTGACTGAAATTCTTTACTAATTAGTAACCAAGGTCTATGTTGATGTGTGCAAAAGAAACCGTTTGAAGCTGAAGCAACCGAAAACGAACAAGCCGTTGAAGAAGTCGTCCATTTCCAACACTAATATGTGAAAACCTTACATAGTCACATATAAAAAATGGGTTGCACTATGCACAAACGTAAAAGAGTCTTAAAAACAAAAAATGAATATAATACCTATGCTGTCATTGCCAAACATGATGAGCTGTGAACACAGTACAAACATAAATCCTGCAGAAATTATCCGACCGCAAAGCAAACAAAAAATACCCACAAAAGTAAACTTCATGTTTGAGAAAAAGTCTACACAAAATATATTTTATTATAGCTGACACCTCCCATCCCAGAACTTAATGAATGTAAAAAACTGGGAGCTTATGGATTTGCGCCATGAATTTCATGTGTGTTTTTCTGTCGTTTTTTATTGCAGCGACTTTGCGGGTTTGGATGGCTACCGTGACTGTCCAATCACTTTTCTTCACGGGAGCACTACTTGGACTACTTTTTCCACCCACTTCTTTTACAGCCGCTTTAAAGCTAAATGGGACAACGACAACTAGTACCCCACTCTCAACGATACCAGGTGCAAACTCTGGCGCAATATCAACTGAGCCCGAGTTTAGCACGACCATTGCATCATTCCTTCAACCAGACATATCTGAAACTACGCTCAATCCTCAGCATCTTTCAAGTCAGGTGGATGAGTTGACAACGACTCATCACAATTTCTCACCATCAACATCTGCTAGCTCGTCATCCTCACCGCTAGCGAAGCGCCATAGTAGTGTGCTCGGGAGCGACTCTCGAAATGATTCACCTCAATTCATTCGAAAAGGATCGTTTTCCTCAACCGAGAGTGATCCTCAATCCGCAAGAGTCTCGAAACCACAGCGAAACGGGACCGGGCCAAGTGCCACCGCAGAAGAGGATGGGGAGCAGTCACTGTCGTTATCATCGTCAGCAGGACAAACAACCGCGGAGCTGAATGAAGACGAGGATGAAAACAAGGTGGCGAGCACAACGGGACGAGTTGATAATAATGACTCGGTCGGTGGAGAAGCCTCAGCGTCAACAAATTCCGTAGGCATTCAGGATGACGAAGGGGATTCCCTGAGTTTGGATAAAGATGAGAGTGATACATACTTTTCGGCTGGCGATGATGATGATGAGAACAACGGTGGTGGTGACGGTGGAGAAGTGAGTGACACAATCTTCCCACCTGAGGAAAGTGAACGATTAGATTCCGATGACTCGGATGGTGCAACCACGTTCGCCTCCCTTGTTCGACCTTCTCCCACAATAAATCCCCAGACATTGCTGTCAAGCAAGTTGAATAAAAATGGGAGTGGTCGGGTAGGCACACGTGGTCTTAACTCGAAGAGCGCATTAAACGCTATCTCTCAGCAATCCAGTCCCCCCAATAATCCAACAAATAATAATACTTATCCTAGTTTGAGTAATAATCGTAGTGATGTTGTTCAGAGTGGTAATATTAATAGCAATGCCGGTGAAGTAATAGGAGTGCAAGAGAGCAACGCTAGCAATAGTAATACTAGTAGTTTAGAATTAAATGGTAATACATTTTTTTCAAGGAGTAATGCAAATCATCAGCCAACCATTCATCAGCAACAGCAGCAGCAAGCTCAGCAATTACTCCGCGCTCGTCCCACCTCACCTGTGATAAACTATAATAGTAATAATCATAACAATAATCTGCACAACAGGATAATCAAGCGAAAGCGAATTTCGTTGGGGAGGGACAACAGCAGCAGCAACAGAACAAGCGGGTCATCCTTGTCCTCAATATATGGCAACTCCATTCTCACCTCGTCCACCACAATCTCCAGCACTTCTGCTGGTGACGAGGAAGAAGGGGCTGTAGAAAAGCATGCGGGGGAAACTGCAACCTCTACTGTGATCACTAATCATAATACAAGTAGCAGTAGTACAGTTTCTACAACAGCAGATTCCCTTCTTGGTTCAACAGCAGGATTGGACGCAACAACAGAATCAAACAGCCTTTTAAACGCTAGTCATGACAGGCATGGTGGTGGTGAGAACGAGGCTGCGCAAGACCAGCAAAGTTCACCACCCTCAATTTCCGGTGGCGAGGTAAGCAATGGAAATAGTGGCAGTCAGGCAAACTTGACTATTCCAGTTATCCCAGCCGAATTACACACGGCCGGCAACAACAGCAGTGGAGATGATAATAATAATGACTCAGCTCACCCCTCATCTAGTCGAGCCATCCTTGGCTTTGGGTCTTCTGCATTGTTGGCAAATCATGGGAAAGTGAAGCGGCCCAAGCCAATCATAATCCGGGATCATGAAGAGTCCTTGAATGTTAATAACATCTCTGAGAATGCTGCTGGAGGAGTATCAAGTGAGAATAGCACTTCCAGTGCTACTGGAACTATTATTCCTTTGGTTTCTTCTTCTTCAGACCAAACTGGATTTGGTGATAGCCGAGTAGATGAAACTGCAACATTGAGGGTTCCCTCTGAAACCGAAATTGAAGATAGTAATAGCAGACCAATTGTTGCAAGTAATGCTTTGCCCACGCCACCATTCAAAGTGAAGCGGATGAAAATATCTTCACGGAGACCATTCTCAACTACGCCGTATCCCCTTCTTCCCATTACCGAACATTCTTTGCAAACCACAGGTCCACCGGCCCAGGATGTGTTTCTTAACAATACATATCACAGGTTAAATGCAGCTGCGGCCTCGGGTGCAACAGATTATAGGCCATTGCAGAGCGCCCCGATTAGACCGTCTTCGGTCACAAGTGATTGGCGTCCCATTTTTTCATCGAGGCGGGTGCTGAAAGAGGAGTTTGGCATAACTCGAAATTCATACGGGAATGATGCTGACCAAACTGAGGATGATCACGAAGATGACGATGAACTGCACGGAACAACGGATCAGTACTTAGCACCCGACAGCGCCACGCCTCCGTATCCAATCCCACTGGGGGTGCGTCAAGCTCCTATTGAAAGTGTTAATAATGGCGAGCAATTAATAGGGAGGAACGATCACGGTGGGAAAATTGATCTGCACAGTCACACTCATCATCACCTCAGAAATTCCGCTGGTGAGGGTAGCAACAATAACAACGGGAACATCTACCGTGATTACTACTCAGAGGTCCACTTGCCATCCGCCGGGAACTACGGAAGTGGTGGAGGCAATTTGCATAGCAAATCGGTTTCCCACCTAGACAATGACTATAATGACGATAGCAGTAGTGCGAGTCCAGTTACCGTGACTGTCACTCACACAGTTGTGCAGACAACTCCGTTCATCATGCCTACCACAACGTTTGAAATTGCTGATGGGAGAGTTGCAAATGGTCATCATTATTACCATGAACGGCCGAATCGGGACAGTGATGAGCAAGAGTTGCACCCTACTCCTGCCCTTCCTTCGTCCATTTTTGTGAGCTCAGCAACTGCTGCAAGCGGACCAACATTTGAGACTGGTCAAGGACCTGCTATCCAAGTAAGCCCAACTGTGGAAGATGTTCACGTTTCTACAAGCCGACGAGGGATGCATCCTGTTGGGCTCCACGCAACTCGATTTGAGGACGTTGACGATGGCGATGATAAAGGCAATGACCAAGCGCATAAACAAGAGCAAAATGTACAGCCTCATGAAAACAACTCACCGCCGGATTATACCTCCACGCCTGTCATGCCTAGGCCGATCGAGCCCACACCAGTCATCTCCACAAAAGGAATGAAAAGTGTTTACTTTACTCAAGTGCAGCACCCACATTTTTCGTCAAGCTCTTATGAATTTACAACGTCATCTATGTATTCATACACGTTTCCCGATCATGACAGTATGAGCATGAGTCAAGACGAAGAGGATGACCACCACGACCACCATACCGAGTCTGATAGCCACGCACATGATGAACATAATCCAAGCTCTCCACAAG
>JAHZNF010003958.1:0-47499 GCA_027744215.1 Troglopedetes dispersus | reverse complement strand
TTGAAGTCAAAGATAAAATGGATGAGAAACCTGATTGAAATGGTCTGGTCATCGTTCACTACTGCGTTAGGTACTAAATGTAGATAGGCAGCTTGGTTTCTAAGAATGAAAACTTTTCTTTAGCTGGCTTACCTGTAAACAAACAAAAACAACATCACATTATAATATTATATTGTTGATAAAGGTCACGCTACATAAAATAAGCAAAACAATTTATTACCACAAAAAGCAACACCTAGATAAAAGCAAGTACAAAACTTAAACTAGACATGCGTAAACAGCACGTTGCCAAAGAATTGAGCTTATGAATTGACTCTTTTAGTCTTATGAGTTTAGTTAAGCACCAGCATTACTTCGTGGTCCACGAATTTCACTTCGTCGTATTTTTAATAAATTTAGATATTATACAACATGTGTACGTAGGGTTTTTTAGGCGTCCGCCAGGGTAGGGGCTATATAATATTTCCCTACAGAAGTGACCACTAAAATCGGCTGACTTGCCAGCTGAAAGAGCGTCTCAAGACGTTTCCGAAAATGCAAAATTACTGAGGAAAAATTTTGAAACTTTGGAGAAAATCTATTTTGAATCGGAAAGATTCAAATTTTGACGAATTTAAAAAAAATTGTACCTGTTTTTTTACCTTCTCATGACTGCTAGTTCATATTATGACGTAGTCAATCAAAACGAATTTCCAGGCCATGATAGAAGGGACTTCAGGCTACCTGCTGGTGATATTCTTAGTTGAATATTAGCCCTTCGGTACTCCGTAAATGATTGGGAGCCTGAGAAGTCATGGGTCTGATTTTTGCGATTTTGAGGGTCGGACATATACCTTCGCCACATCTTCAAAATCGCTCAATTACGCAGACCAGTTAGTGTGATCGAAAGCCCACGAGTTGGGCATTCCATTGGTATATTCGCCGCACGACTAGAGTAACTTGTGTCTTCACAGTAAAAGAAATAGTAAAAAATGGCGGGTACTTTAAAAAACCCACGTATTTGCTTCATGTGCCTGTTTTTGACTTTTTGAAGCACAAGTTTGACTAACTTGTAGAACTTTCACAGTCATGAAGCAAAAGTTCAGAAATTTTTTCCATCGACATGGTTCTTGTGTACCGTGTCTCCTTTGTTTACACAAGCAAGACTCACGTTAGAAGTTAGAACTTGCATATTTTTCCAGTCCGGTGATGTGAAGCGTGTGAACGGAAGGTAAACTGAAACTTTAGTTCTTCCGTGTAAGGTGGAATAAATATGCAGAGAATCTGTGAAAAATAAAGGATGAAAAGAGAGGGACGGGGGAGATAGGCAAAGCCAACATTTCTTATCCCACTGCATCCACTCCTTTTTCCAGACTTCAGCTTAATTACACACTGTCCAGGTGGGAATTACATTTATTCAAGTTATCAGCTCCGCGTACCAGCGCATTTATGTACGCTTTTTTTCGCCGCTGTGTCTCCCATGCATTTTCAAGTTAGAAATTAGATCCGTTAAGAAACTTAATGACTGAACGCTTGGGACAGATATCGTCTTCAAAGAATACACCACTGGCATGAAGGAGTATGAAGCGTCTCGCAAACCACGTAATTCAATGACAGCAGCGCAGTGTTCCACACCGTAGTCGAGACTAATCTACATATTTTCCGGAGCATGTGTGCTTTCACGAAGATCAGGTTTCTTCCAGACATCAGGAATGCATAAGGAATTATGGTTTCACTAAACCCTGCTACCCAAGAAAAGGAGAACCTGGTGTAGATTCAGTCATCGTCACATACATATTTATACACTTCACGTTCTCTTTGAGCTCTGCTTGAATTCAATGAACTCAGGCAAGAAAATCATCAAGTGTTTACCATCCCATTTCTCATCTTCTCTGTCAATTTCTCTTCAGAACGTAGCTTTTCGTCGAAAAAAATATCATTAAATAGACTTCTTTAGATTATTCTCCGAATAAATATCTTAATGTGGGGATCTGGAATATTATAATCACTAAATTATGTTCCGCTGGCTAGACTCACTTCCAGATTTAATCGGAATTCTAATTAGTAATGCTACTTGCATTATATCAGTGGTAGTGGTGGCTGCATACCTCCGTTCCGTAAAAATAAACACGCATATTAATTTTATTAATCCAGCATTAATATGTAATCAGATTGTTGGTTTGGCAGTGTCCTGGGCTCTTCCTATCCTTCACATATATCATATTATCAAAAGCTGTGTTTCGAATAAACTTGTTGCATTGATTCAACCTACTTTCACAGTAGCTTTCACTTATGCAAGGTATTCCGCACTACTTGTTTCCACTTTCTCAGAAAGAAGGATCACCTTTAGTTGTCTAATTTGCATGGGTAAAGTGTGCTCTCTTTAAAGAGACTTTTCACTTCGGTAGCGTCAGAAAAAGCACACACACACCCACCAGCACCTGACTGAACTCGATAAAGGGATGATAAATTAAGAAATGTGGAGATTGTTGACTTTAAGATCTCAGAGGCCTTTTGTTTTTTCAGTCCTTTTAAAAAATCAGTAGTTCCTAGCTGGAATTGGGTTACGTGGGAGAGTAGAGCACGTAGTGGGAATGAGTAAGAGAGGGTATTCCTGCTGCCGACGTTCATTAAGTGTTCCTTGAGCTTTGTGAGATTTGACAAGTACATGGTGAAATGGAGCATAATACACAATGACGACTATAATCTGGAAAAGTCTGCAAAAGCTACATGTATTTTTAAACCGTCCTAAAACAAGTGTGCCTTGTGATGCCTCTCCACTAAAATGTTTAGAGGAGACGATGAAGAAGTGTTAAAAAGCTGGTCTGTTGGTCGTGCAGCCCGAGAAGGGATTTTTAATTAAATCCTAAAAACTGTGACTATGACTAACTACAAGTGCTGCAATCATGTTCTTATGCATGAAAAAGACGTACTGATACAGCTGCTCTGGAAAGTTTCAATGGGTTTCTTCAGAGTTTGATAATATGGTTAGTGGGGTAGTCAAAAAATTTTTCCTGAATAATCGTCTATGCTAAAACGAGATAAAGTTGACTAATGTTGGTAAGTATGATTGTGAGTGACTTGTAGCGGGAGGAAAAAAAACACAGGATGCTGTGGAAAAATACGCATGCTTCTCTCTTGTATAAGTTTTCATATTTTTTTTCATCCACAGTGAGGTAAGCCAGGCTGTGGTAAGAATAATAGACGGTTCTTCCACTTTTCCATTTTAAGTACTTTTCTTCCCTTTTGGATTCATACTTTGTTGAAAAATATTTTTTAACGGTTGTGTTTGTGATGCCATGCTACCGCTGGTGAACGCAGACGAAAAATGTTTTCAGAGTATTATATGACCCGCAGAAAAAATCAATGTTTTCCCAACTCAAGTTACATGCTAGTTGCTCCAGTCCATCTCAATTCAATATTATGGCATGTATGTACATACGGGTATATTATGGAGTAATAAAAAAGTTCCCTTTTCATATAAAAATCCTCATGATTAATATGCAAATCAAAAGTAAAAACTATGGTGTTCAAGTGGTTTATCTCTATTATATAGAAAGTTTTGTTTTGACAAAAAGTTGAGTTTTCCAAAAAAAAATTAAGTTAATTAATTCGGAACAAAATTTTTTGTAGCACTTTTCACAGTCCAAAAACTAAAACCAAGTCATAAAAGTTCTTTTCTGGTTTTACGTTTAAACATTTCTTGTTTACATATTCCACTACTCCTGATCCAAACATTTTTTTAGTTGATGTACGTATCATGCTGACTACTAATGTACAAAAATCCGGAACGCAGTAATACGCAGTTTCTTTCTAAGATACCTCTTCAGCTGCCGAGCATTCAATGAAGGCAATGGTTTGGTGAAAGTTATGCGTAATAATTATTCATAAGATGGAAACGCATGGCAGTTACTTTGGTTCATGATAATAATGATCTTATACGACTTCTACATTTATATGATCCTTCGCAGATAGGTTCATATATTTAATGTTAAGTATGTGCTATAGTTTTTTATGAAAATATCCCTTTCCGGAGAATTCCAAATATCTAATTCCGAAATGCTCTAGTTGGCCAGGTAATCAGATTAAAATCGTGTATCTTAATTTGTAGAAAAAAACAAAAGAATACTTGTGTTCACTCTAAACAACTCCGTGGACTTTTTATGTGGTCAAAAATACACGTGCATTAATGAATGTGAGAGAGAGAAAGCCATGGCTGAATCGCACAAGTGATACGTACCACAATTGCACAACCACAACCCGAGGAATTTTTCTCGTTTCCATTTCCATTCAGGTTCGAACCATGCACTAATACATGAAAAGAAATGCAGGTAAGGTCGATATGAAGTCAAAGGAATGAGAAAAAAAAACGGTTGTAAAGTATGCCACCACTGATGGCCTACTTATTCACACAAACACGCACACATATCGACTCCGTATTTTTTTAAGTACACAAAAAAATAGCATTTTTTGGCTGAAAAAAAAAGAGAAAGGCAACTTCGAAAAGAAAGCATTTTATGCACATCCTCCTATCCTGGAAAATCTATAGATTTGTATGCATCGGCAGTAAACAAACGGAGTGAAAAGAAGATAAGGTGGTTTTTTATATGTGGGTTCTTATATGTCGAGAAGGAGGAGAGGTTTCATCCTTTGATTTTGATTGCCAGCCCTAAAATTTTTACGAATTCTTCATAATTAATGATGTAGGATGGATGAGCCACACCAGGCCAGACGAGTGACGAGTCCAAGCAACAAACGAAGGATAAAGTGTACAAATGATCGTAACGGAATATTCGGAGAGTGGAGAGGAAAAGCGGGAAAAAATTGGAAGAGATGGGTTTGACATTGTTAGGAGGAAAAATTTGGAAGAACCAGTTTTACGAACTGAATTACAGAGCTGAGAAAAGCCCTTTGCGTTTTCCACTCCCCAGCATTAATACCTAAATAGCACACAAAAGCCTTTGGCCTGCCTGCAGTGAAACCTGCTCACATATATTTTCATATCAATCCTGATACAATACATTTTATATTGGAGCCATATCAAGTGTGTAACATATTTCTTTTTTTGCTCAAAAAGCTTCATTGTCCAATTTCGACAGAAGCAAAAAAAACGCAGCAAACAACAAATCAAGTGTAATGTGTAGAATGCCATTGCATGCCAACCTGTATACATTGCTTGAATGGACTGCGGAATCATGCAAAGACTCATTTAAGTTCACTCACACTCACTGATTTCCAAAAAAAAATATGTACACAAGCAACAGCGAAAAAAGTGATAAGTAAAGTGGCAATATAGGTATATGTTGCAACATTACGTACTAGTACTAGTGTGGCTACCCCATCGTCAATTTTCCAGTATTCATTGTATACTCATTTTCTTCCCTTTCTATATATTTGAATTTTGCGAATGTTTCTTCAATCCAATACATTTTTTTCGTCAATAGGTAGACAATAAAAATAAAATATGCTTCCGCAGAATTCAAACTTAGCTATAAAGTGAATTTAAGAAATGTGAAAGTATTCAACTAACCAACACAATGCATATGGATCACCTGAGTGTACTGGGATTTTGTGTAGAAGTGTATATGAATGTCAGAGAAAAAGTGGAGAGAAGATAGTATTACCATGTACCATTTCGGTATGCAAGTGGTCAGATCTGCTTTTGATGATGAGAGTGCTACCTAAATAAATTTCTCCTTTGTGATGTCCACACATGACTCGTTCAGAGCCGCAAGTGAGAATGGAATGTAAATAGGTTGAATTAAGCTCACAGTGGAATGGATAAAAAAGGAGGAATTGCTCTGTTTTTATAGGAAAGGATGATGCTGCGTGGCGTGAGTTGGTTGTGGTGATGAAGAAAGCGGCTACCCACAATGAGAGGAATTTTATGTACCTTAAACTTCGCGAAGGAAAAGTTTCCCCCACTTTTAGCTGAAAGGTATGGTATGATCGTCCGTCTTTCCTTGCAAAATGTATGCTGTACGCAAGATTGTGGTCGGGCTCCCTAACTATTTTATTAGTAACTTTGTATTCACACTCAGACAGAAACTTTTTTTCGTATATGTCTGAATTTTGTACTAATCTAGTTCTTGTATTTCATAGAAAACAGATTTTGAGAGGATGCGGAGCAATACTAAAAGTTGTCTGTTCCAGCCATTGAGAACTTCTTCAACAAATTTGAGATGGAACGGATAAGAGTAGGAAAATCGGTTATTCCCTACCCTTTTCACCTCTAACGATTTGCTCTCGTGAGTGGTCCAAAATGGAACAAAATTCAAGTTATGCACATACGTGCAAACCACGTCATAAAAGTAGATGCGCACACACCCAAAACCCCAGAAATTGGACGTGGCAGGTACCATGCACTTTTTTGAATGAAGCAGTTAGCCTGGAAGAAAAGCGTTATTTAAGTTTCACGTGACGGACGGTATGCATTTGATAATAGCGAGATCCTCCAAAAATTAGGTGACATATCTTACATATTTCTTAGGCCAGCTTTGTGGCAAAAAAAAAGAGTAGAGCAATGGTGGAAACACATGAATAGTATTGGTGAGCGCTGTAGGATAATCCACGGTCTCCTTAGAAAATGAATAGCTTACCAAATTGAGCAAATAGAATGCGCACGAATCAAACTATACGCATTCGTGAAAAGTATTATTATTACTATTATTATTTTTCTGATCCGAAAGCATATTGAACGAGGTGAAATAAGATGTTTACCGCGGAGTGGGAACGGACAGGATGAAATCGAGTTTGCTTTTGGTTGCACACACTCCCTTTCCTTGCCACTGAATAGCAAGGAACGCGACTAGACTAAATAGAAATTGAGTGAGTGAGTGAGCGTATGCATGCTTTCTTCTGGTTCTGTGGTAAAGGACAGAAAGTATTGTAGCGAGAAGCAGCAATAGTAGTGACAGGAGCACAATACGAACTCCTCCATTGCAGGAATGAATGAATGAATGCTGTCAAAATGTAGGTACAATAGCAAGCACCATAACGCTTTATGCGAAAACGCAATGTCCTCATTCGTTCCCATTTGTTAACAATGAAAGAAGAAAAAGGAAAGCGTACATCGCAGACATTTTCAAGTGGCTTGAATTTGCTCTTTATTCCACGATTCTAAATTGTTTTCTTCAATACACCAGGCCCGCTCCCCTGCTCCTTTATTCCACCGTACTTCAATTTTCTCCGTGTCTTTCATCACCATCCGCTATTCACTCGCAGGCATGAAAGCGAAACTGAAAAAAAGGAGGGAACTTCTGAATGTGAAGTACACAAAAGCCGACAATGTCTTACTTGCTATTTATACAAAATTACAAAATATGAAAACTTTCCCGTCATAACTGAAAATGCACGGAGGAAACTCGAGCGTAATTGTATTAAATTTTGTAAACAGTTTCCATTGCAATAAATACATAAAATTATGAAGGCTTATGAAACGCTGCTGACTTTCCTCGCAACGATGAAAGAACCAAAAAGGCTTGTATGCAATTTGTACAATGTTGTTATTTAAACTTTCCCTGTTAAAATTTACATTTATGGGAGGGCTCTCTCAACCTTTCCAACTTACAGCACTAATAAGAAAGTTATCAACAGAGAGGAGCCTACATTTTATAATAGAAATAATCCAATGAAATTTCGATGCAAAACTGCATCAGTTTTGTTTCCGCAACGAGAAATGAGAAGTCACAGTAAATATACTGCGATATGTATTCCCTTTTGTATATTGATCCTTTGTTATACTCTGACCATCCAAAAATGGTACAAAAAGGAGAGTATAAATCAAATAGTGGAACATGCAATTATCCAATCGATTTCAAAAAAAGGATCCTTCTCATTTTGTTACAAATTGCACACACTCCAGCTATTATTTGATTGGTAGGCAGGAAAAGTCGATAAATCTTGTTCAATTACGTTGCTTAGTAAATTGGCAGCAGGGGTAGTTCAGGGTTCACTGTTCGCTTAACGATAAGGTTACATTATTCATTTGATCTTCATTAAAATTTATTACAACGTGTCGACGAACCTGCAACCTTTAGGCAGGTGCATATTGATACCACAGAGATGTATAAAATTGCGTAAACTTGGAATGCAGAAGTAATATAAAATTCCAAAGAATTTTCCTCGCTACTTTCTCGCTCAGGGAAATGCAGCTTGTTTTGGCTGAGTAGTGGAAAACAAAAAAAACACGAGTAAGTTGAAAAGATAGAGACTCTCATTCTTCATCGCTTTCACAAAAAAAATCACCTTCAAGCTGATACGTATTACAATGTATGCATTATGCTGAATAATAGTGTTGGTTGTTGTGAAGTCTATCTAACGGAGATGTAGCAGTCTACATAATATTCTATCTGTTACAGTACAGGATACACACTTTTGGTAAGCATATTTGTGGAAAGTTTGGAAGATAAGCTAAACTCCTCGGTGAGAGTTTTTTAATATTAAATTTAAAGTAAGGAGAAATTGTACGCATACGTAGTTCACCAAGTCTAGCTTGGACTCCACAGTTATCTCTCTCCCGGAAAAGACTGTGCACTTGTCTGTGTCTGTCTGCAAGAGTTTGCATAACGTTAGGTTGAGGTACACAGGCCGAGGTCACATCTATTTATTTATGTACCGTGCATGGGTATGTTTACGCATAAAAAATTTGATGGAACGAGAACAAACATAAATGGCACGTTAAATCCAAGCAAACAGTGTGTATGGGTTCCACTCCCACTTCCTGAGTACTTTTGAACGGAACATTTCTATAAAAAGGCTTTTCTACATGTTTCATGTGTTGCCTTGCAATGTACTTTATTCTATCAGCATTGGAAATAAATGAAATGCTCATGACAGGTGAATGGCAGGTGTAGTGTCTTCACTGCTACAATTTTTTTCGGTTATGTAGCATATTCCTACTCATTTGGGTTTTCAAATTTTTTTCTCCATTTGTATTACTGCTTTTTTTTGTTTGCTTGCTTGGATTCGAAATGGGAAACACGAGTCATAAATGCGTGACATAACATGTACGCTTATTAAGTATGTATGACTTCTTAATATTGGTGGAGCATTAGTATTGGAACCATCAAAGAAAGGAAACCAGACAAGAACTTGTGCGAAGTCCCACTTTAAATCTTCTCCTTGAAATTTTAATGACAGAAGTGTCACTACTACGCACAGGGAAGTTCTCTGGATATTATTGATGTCAACACTGTTGTATGCAAACTAAGGATATTTTTTTCTCAACTTACAAGTAGTAAATTTCCTACTGTGCTACTTAACGATTCCATGCATCCCCTCCTTTTGAAGTTATAGTGCATTACAGTTTGCGTCAGCGATTTTTCGGGTTTGAAGGAAACCGCTCATTAATATCTGTTGTCTCACTGAAGTAGACACAGATTGAAACTAGGTTAGCCTAGTTCATCACTACCACTACCGTCCATAAAATATACCATTTCCGCACTAATAATACAAAGTGAGGCATGTAAACCTCTTAATTGTTGGAGTAAATTGCAAAAATTAGATGTTCCCTCTGAAATGTATCCTGTTCGGGATAAGAACATTGTTTTACACTTTATATTTGTCGTGTGGAAAAACATCGTAGTTAGAGCTAATTCCAAAGTCGTCCATTTTTGTCTGCTGACTCATCAGCAAACCTCGACAAAACACCGTTTGCTCTGCAAAAAGTCGACCATAGGAGTTTTTTTTTCGTCAGCTAATTTGTAGCTTCCCACTTCCTCCCGAGCAGAACATTTGGGACTGATGAACCCAGAAATAAAACAAGAAGGATAAAAATACTTCGAACAAGGTTCAAGCAAACGAGAGCTATGATAGTCTCCACTAAAAGAAAGGAATTGAAGCGCGAAGGGTAAAGTGAGGGATATATATACCTTGGGCGAGCAGTGTCTCTCGTGAGTGGAAAACTTGTCAGTAAACTGGGGACGATGATCATGGTAATTCTACATACCTTCCATAGTGGTTTCGAAGAAAGGTTTGCTCCAGAATAAAAAGAGAGAGAGAGAGAGAAATAGTCGGAAAAAGTGAGAGACTGGATATTATGGTCCACCAGATTTTTTTCCCTCTCCACTAGTACGGTTTCAAGACTGGTCATGTCCGTGATAATGTGGCTTATATGCTCTCTCCTTCCTGTGATTTCCTCTTGTCGCAGTGTTACGCTCTATCACAAACTTGCAGACAGAAGACAAGAGGCGAAAAAAAAACTTTAGAGTAGTAGACATTGTCGACATACCAAAAAGCAAGTTTTTTAGTCGCAATTCACTCACGAATCACTGACTTCTTTCCCAGGGCTGACTAACGTGGATTTATTATGTAATAAACCCGGCAAGTTCAGTGCAACAAAAATGTAGCATTCAAAATCAGCATTCACAGATAATCCCAACCATAATTTAAAATTCTTAGACTGTAACAATTATGACAGCATCATGCTACATTGAATGTGTTAATTAAAGTTACTAATTGTACTTTCCACCAACACCCAATCTGTCCATGAGACTCAAGGGACAGACACCTCCATTCAAGAGAGAATCTCTCATCTACACTATCACTGCAGAAAGTTCCAGCTGAATAAATGGAGCCATGTATGTGTGTACACAAGAAAACATGAGCTTTTTTTGCAGACCACCACGGTATGTCGGGAAAGAGGTGCAAACTGTGTGCCTTGATTTGCTAACAAAGCGGTATAAGTGCACCACACCACTAACATCCTTACATCGTCTTGATCTCACATGCTCATCCCGCTCCCTAACTGCCATGCATCCCAAATACGACTTTGGTGAAAGTGTGTATTACACAGGGACAATGTTTGTGGGTTTCCTCCCTCTCCGCTTTCAGTTTTATCGTAACTTGGCTAACATGTGTGCTTCGACTTTACACAAAAGTACAAGAAGTGCGAACTATGGGAGAAGACAGTGTAAATGTCTTCTAAGCTTGAGTGAAAATCGGTGACCCTCTATAAACTCCTCTGGAAAATTTTTTTCATCCAGTATAAAGTAATAAAGTCATGGGTTAAATTATAGAGAGAGAGAGTAGGCAAAGGAGAAATGGAAGGAAGGAGAGAGAAAAAAAGGAACCATAATTTTTTTGCACCATATCACGTAACTTGTACCACTTGCCTGTATGTGAGTGAGAAGTGCGAGTAGCAGATCTTTGCACTTTGTTAGATGATTATTATTATTATTTGGATTCGTCTTCATACGGCGGAAGCAGGTTGAACAAAGTGATACATGAAGGATAAATCCACATTCTTTATTGCAAGAACGAGGACCAAACGTAATGTAGACTCTTCTCCGTACACATTTCATAGGAGCTGGAAAAGAATAATAATAATAATATACCACAAATAAACAGGGAGAATGATGAAAGGATTTCGCACAATGCATGTGACTAACTCCCTCGTCCATGTGCTCATTCGTTTATTCACCTTCTTCCGTTTTTTTTCTTTGCGGAGTGAGACAATAGTATAATATTGTGTAATATGCAGAGAAAGAAAGCACAACTACGGAACCACATCATCATCACAATCCAGCCACCAAGACTTGAATTAAAGTGACTTAGTATTTTTGCTCGATTTTAGGGAAAGCTGTGGGTAGGTGTGTGGCGAGGTTTATTTTGTTGATGGTTGCCACATTACATAAAATAAGATTTATATTCCAAGAGTAGACTTGATTCCTTGCGTATGGTCACACATGTAGAAGTTGTGTGCGGAATCTGTTTTCTCTATGTTTTTCCGATGTAGCGTACTTTTTTCCCTGCTGAGATTACCTACCACAGTGTTTTCACATGTTCTTCTAAACAGATCATCTTGAGCGAAGCAGCTTGTCTCGTTGTCATCATTGGCGTGTTGTTCAGGGGAAAAACATGTAAAAAGTAAGACTGAGTCTGTAGCAAATATTTCTCTGTATCTTCTCTACTTTTTTGTCATATAATGTATGTGTTTTTCGCTCCTTTACACTCGTGCCATGTTTCCTTTTTTTGTACATGTGTTATCATCAGTCAAAAAAAATACACATGAGTCAACGTACATTATTACATGTCTTACACGAGTGGAGCACACTTGAACTGCCGGTCTTCCTGCTGCGGCAGCTGTGTCAAAAGGGAATATTAGTAAGTTGTACGAGAAGTATAGCTAATAACAGCGCGGAGAGGAAGAAAAAAAAATCCACTGATCCTCTTGATTCATCTTCATGCCGTCATGCACCGCAGATATATATTTTTTGTCTTTAGTATTCCTTCCCTTCCTCTTGATCACAATTTGCTCTTTGGTTAGATAAAAGGATATGTGATCTGAGAGAAAGCCCTTGATCGAAAAAAATAACTAGGTATACTCACTTACTCTTACACTTACTACTTTCTCTTTTCTCCATCTCTCTTTTTTCACCATAAGTTCCATATGATGATCATGATAACGCTGCCTTGTTGTTGTGTGTCCACATTTCTTTTAGAGCTGCTGTTTTTTTTCGAGTTGTGGTAAATAAAAGACAGATTGGACACCAAAATCGGAATGAAAGAAGGCAGACCGAAAGTTGTATTCCAGTTGGATTATAAATCTACGGGTGACATGATGTGAGCAATGCTCACTTAATATTGCATCGGATTATTTATTGGAAGAAAATATGGTGCTGTAAGTATCTACATTATTGATGCTTATTGTGGTCACTTTCTCTCACGTTTTGTCCAAAATTTTGGCAGAATGCATCGCGAATAATGAAGGGATTATCTGCATATCTATGAAATGTCGTTACGTAAGAACGGTTTGTGTATTTTTTTATAGATTCACACTATAATTTATAAATTCCTCATAGTAAACATTCCGTAGCTCCTTGCTCTCCCTTTAATGATTTCGAAAACCTCTAAACACTGAAGGGTATTATTGGCCGCGAAACATGACTGGAGTGCATAAGATGGTCACCGAATGTTCACATTTGAATAGGGAAAGTTGAAGGATAAAGAGATTTAGGGAAACGTTTATCAGGTTGTGTGCTTTCCGTTGTGCAATATTCAGACAGCTTTGTCTAGATTTACGTAACCATTCCATTATGAATTTTTCATGATTGTTGCTGCCAAATCTGGGAAAAATATTCATGACTGGCGGTATGACGCATTGTTTTTATTTGTGTAACATGAGCCTGCTCAGACATGTTTACCATAAATATTTGAGTTCATTCACCTTCACATTATTGGATGCAGATAATGCCAAACATCGCCTGCACTATCAATAAAAAAATTTGTGACTGAGTGGTCCATCCCTTAATTCATTATTAACATCTTTCTCCTGGCTCGAAGCCTACATATTTTTTTGTCGTAATATTTTTTACTTCGGAAGTCATAATAATGCCCCAATAAAATCAGGCGTAAAAACCACCAATATTATTTTCAACATTTTCGGTTCTTCTAATCGGAACGTACTGCTGCAGCTTTTTATGATAAGGAACATCATTAAAAGATTACTGTGGCTGAACATCTGGTCAAATTCTCAAAATGGAGCGATCGGAAGCGATAGCCTCCAGCGGGCATATTACTTGAGGCGACCCATGACCCATCACTGTCTCCATTTAATCAATTTTATGAAATGAAATCCGCATACGGAAACCTGTATCACGTTGAGGTAATGCTTAATGATCTCTTCGTTTTAACAAGCGATTTTCTTCCCAAAAAGGAGGTAAATACTTGCATGTCACGACAACCATGTACTTATAAAATTTTATTATGGTATAGAAAAATACGACATTGTTTCATCCGTTTATGAAGGTAACCACTTTCCGGTAGGCTATATGTAATAAGACTGTGACAGAGATTGTTTGGGCAGCAGTTCAGTAGCAACCCGGTTTTTTTATGGTATTATGGGGATTTTATTGGATTTGATGGGATACGGGATCAAGGTTGGGCTCAGCACGTCTTTTATTCATAACAGGCTCGTCCAAAGAATTTCTCTGGATGCTTAACATCACTTGAATAGAATATAACGTTTTTTTTACCAAATTATATAAGTATATAAATGGTCTGTGCGTCGCTCAGAAAGGAAATACTGTCACGCATCCTCCATTATTACTACACAGTTCAGAAAGGTTCGTCATCCTTTCGTTAACAAATAACGTGATGGAGAGTGCAACATCAATGATAACGTAAGCAAATGAAATACTTTTCGCACTTGTAACATTTTTATTGTCGAAGATGTTGAGTCTCATTTGAAAATCTGAGAAATGTTGACACCTTTTCAGGGAAACGTGTGAAGAAAAGACATTTTGAGCCTCGTATTTCATCACTTGTGTGAAAAGGGGAAAGTGCTGAAGCTTTGCAGCTCCTAATTCTTTTGATAGTATTATTGTGCGCTCAGCGTTCACATGGTACTTATTAGTTTTCTTCAAAGAAGTTTGCTCTGTTGCACTCTATCAGTATTGAAGAAGATGATAATAATAACATGGTCTTCCGGTTCACCATGCTTCTCGAGCAGGAAAAATGGTACTTGGGCTGATATTGTTTGGTTCAGAGTTTGTTTGAAGTAAGAGTAGTTGTGGGGGCAAGAAAAGGAAGAAGAAAAAAAAGTCTCATATATAAAAAATTTCTCTCACAATATTCGCACTAATCCGCAAAGGATCAAGTCATTAAACTCCTCCAGTGCTTTCCCACAACAGTTTCTTTCTCGGCTGTTTTTCTACACTGGTGCGTGAGCTTGGTTGCAATATACTTCGAACGTTTTTCGAATATTATGATAGTTTGTTTTAAAAAAAGAAGCAAGTGAGATATTGATCTTGTGTTTTTTCCGTTTTCTTCTAAAAAATGTTCTTGATTGTAGTAATGGATTGTGATGTGGTTAGAACGTGACAATTGGGCTTGGGCTTCCTCCATCGATAATAATGAAAAAAGCTAGCTTCTCAAAATAAAAATTCTCAGTATTAATCATAGACTTTTGGGAAGCACGTAAAGGATTACGAATTTTGTTTTAATTCTGAACTGGCACGGTTGCGAGGAGTTGCTCCCTTTCAGAAAAAAAGTAATTACACGCATTTGGGCGACTTCACTCCATTCAAACATGGGGCAAACAAAGTGACTAGACCGGCTTCGTTTTCTTTAGTTCTTAATTAATTGATTTATTTGCCACGAGGGAACTAGCGCGGCCATTCACCGTTGGTGCCATAAATGAGGAAATCAACATTACCACGTCTTTCATCCTCGCACACAAAAGGAAGGGAGGTTGACTGATGGTTATTGTTCTGCAATTAACACCATTGTGGAAATTTGTATTCATCATGGACGACGTGCAACCTGGGTCGAGGTTTATACGACGAAATTAATTAAACAGGTGGTTTTATGGGCTCCGTCCGCGTGATTTACTTTTCACTTCGCAAGTGTAGGTGGAAACTACTCCTACACTTTCTGTAGCTCGTGCCAACCTTGAAGGCGTATAAGTTGGAAGAACTAACAATGGAAGCTTGGTGGGGCATGACACGATCACACACTGAAGTTCGTGCAGGCATCAATGTTAACACCTAAATTGACTACGTAATTTAAGTCGGGGAGAAGGTTTGGTTACACCCGACAAAATCTTTCGCATCACATATTCAAGAGATAAATGTAAACTTGCTCTTGAAATGTGTAATAAACACCGAATTTAATGGGTGCAGCTAAGTGTAATAAAATCTACGTACGTAAAATGAATCTCCGGATTTCCTGCAAAACACCAGAAAGATGGGAGTTGGACCACCCACACATTTTGAGTTAAAATTTTCTGCTGAAAGAAAACAACTGCGCAATGTGACCTTCAATTTTAAGCGTTTTCCAAAAAACCGCTATAATATATAGTCATCACATTATTTTTAGCATTGGTTATACCATGGTTCGGTGATATTATGTATGATATAGCCACATGTGTCTGTCCATCTGTTAATATGAGTACTGAGGGACAAGAAGAAAATTTTAACTTGTTTCCACAGACATATATGTGCACCATATTATGCCAACGCGGTGAAACGACAATGTTTGAAAATTATCGAAACCGCTTCAAAATTAACGATTTCTGCAGCCACCGCACAATCTGTTCAATTGTTTTTTAAACATTCTCCAGCATTAAAATTGTTACATGCGATTCAAATTCGTATGCATGATAATGAAAGTTGTTCGTATGCATGCTAATGAAATGGTCCGTACGGAGGAATACATTATTGGTGTATGTTCAAGAGATAATCTGAAAAAAGGGTTGCGTTCATGTCCAATGCTATTCTAGTGTTGCTAGGTTAGGTTTATTCTAAAAGTGCAACTGACCTTTCTTCTTCCATAGCTTTCATGGTTATCATCAGTAAATGATAACGGTAATAAGGATAGATTAACGGGTAAAGCACAAAAATGGAAAACTCGTGGGCACAACAGCAAGGGTTATTGGAAGTAATGACTCCAGAAGAAATTCACCTGATCGTGCAGATGATAGAATCTTGAAAGAGACATACGCAACTAACCAAAAATGTGGGCCATTTACGTGCGCACGGTGAACACGTGAAAAGTTGAAGTTTAGAGCACTAAATCGTTATACTTATCCACACATTAGCATTACGGTCATGCTTTGAATAATAGCATACTCAGAGCATATGCATATATGCTGGCGTAGTAAACAGTCATAATAATCATTGTAACATGAATCAATAGCTTGCTATTGTCGTAACCTGTGACATTTCGGTTATAGTGCCCATTTAAAATTCCTTCTCAAACTCGGCTCAATCAAACCTCCTATCTCCGTCGTTATCTACCTCAATGTCAGTCTGCTGGAACGAGGGCCACTCACAAAAGCATGAGAATGTATTTACCTCACGTCGTAGTAAAAACAGACATTATTACAGTCTTAAAAACGCTTTTTTTTCATCGGCAGAATTATAGAGAGTCCTCAGGTGGTTGTGACAATATTTTTGCGAGTGTGGATACCCATTAACCTCAATCTGACTATAAAATGAAATTTATAATTCTTAGTGTTGTACAACATGAACTTCCCATATGCATAATTTTCGCGGCCAACTGCTGAGTGAAGCTTATTTGCAAGTAATATTCAGACCCCTTTTAAAACTAAAATTTGAAAAGAAGATACTCCTATTCCATCACTTCAGCGCAGAAAGGACAGAGTAGGTAGTTGAAAATTTAAAAATGTGTAAGTAGGTACTTGAAATTGTTGAAATGGTTTGTTATGCATACGAATTTATTTATTGAAGGGAGTATTATTAATTGAAGCGAATGTTTTCAGATTGAAGAAACATATTATAGGACCTTTCAATAAAAAAACATTATTGTCACAATGATGTAGAGACAGTACTACATGACTTAAATGTTTTGTGGACAAGACGAGTTAATTTGCTTTGAAGAAGAAAAAAAAGCGTTATAAACAGTGGAAAAGGCAAATGAAACCTGACTATATTACATATTTGGAGGAAAGATGCAGAGTACCTGTAGCCTTTGCATGGCACGATAACAAAGAATAAATTCCATGCTCGCTGCAGTTAAGATATCTCACGAAATAAAAGGTATGATTAGAACTTGCCAGACAAAAAGGCCCGAGAGGTTTTATTTTTCAGATTGAAGAAACATATTATAGGACCTTTCAATAAAAAAAACATTATTGTCACAATGATGCAGAGACAGTACTACATGTTTTGTGGACAAGACGAGTTAATTTGCTTTGAAGAAGAAAAAAAAGCGTTATAAACAGTGGAAAAAGCAAATGAAACCTGACTATATTACATATTTAGAGGAAAGATGCAGAGTACCTGTGGCCTATGCATGGCACGATAACAAAGAATAAATTCCATGCTCGCTGCAGTTAAGATATCTCACGAAATAAAAGGTATGATTAGAACTTGCCAGACAAAAAGGCCCGAGAGGTTTTAAACTGTTTCCACCAGGTTAAACGCTTTCACTTCAGTACCTAACTCTACTTGACAGAAACGAATTGCAACCAGGTAAATTTTTTACTCTCCTCCAAGTACGTGGCATTGTATTCCGTTAATAATACAGTAGAATTAAGTGATATAAATGTTCAATTTATTAGTAACTACCGTGTGAGTAAAAATGATTGTCTTACTCATGATATTTGTTCTGTGAAACGTGTTCAACAAAATCTCTTCCTTTAAAATTAAGTAGTATATGTACTATTATTGTTTAATGTGCACATTGGTGGTAAAAGCTGGTTGTACTTTACATAGAATGGATTTGAAGTACCAAAACTTGAACTCATGTATTTACATTTTTTTTCCAATCATTACATCCACATTCGCCAATAAGCCAACAATCATTATTGGGTGTGTTGGCTTAGGTCACCCAGCAATTTGTTTGGTTGAAGTTACAAAAAAACGACGATAAAATCGACAACATTTTGCCGCAGTAAAGCGGTCATTGTTACTCTCTAGGTAAGAGTGAAAGTCTACCTCCTGTTTTTTTCATAGTCCATTTCGTAAATAAACACACGGTGCAATCTAAAAAAATACATAAAATAATATTAAAGTAAAAAGGGGATAAATAGATTATAACAACAAAACATTTTCTCTATAAATGCAGCCTGGTGACTGCCACAATATTTCTAGCTGGTGACTCTTTTTTAGCGGGCAACTGAACCATAACAAAGCGATACGGTATCCAACGTGTGACACACTTCTTTCTGTTGATGGCGATAACCGCTATCTTCTTTTCGAGGAAAGGTAGTTGGGAATGTCTGTAGAGGGACGTAAGTGTGTTCAAAATGTAGGTTTTTATTACGCAGTTTCTGGACATCTCCAGTTTTAAAAAGTACTCAAAATGGTTCAAGTGAATGTTTTTCCTTTTTTTTCTGAACAACAACAACCAATCCTGTTAGACCTCACGTTGCATAACCACTTTCCACGCTACTCCACCAATAACAGGGCAAAGTAGTGGGGAAGCGTCTGTGAAGTTTTTTGGACTGAATTGAAGTCCACTGCCACACATACATTTTTCCCTTTTTTTTTACTTTGGCTTAGTTATTTAAAAAAAAGTTTTTTTCTGAAGGAAAAAAAATGTAGAAAAAAGGAGGGAAAAGCTAAGAGGGCGCTTTCCCAACCAAAAAGCAAATATGCACATATGCCTCTTCACATGGACAGCTAACGAGAAAATATAATATCGAGACACCAAAACAGGCTAAGTACTCCTGTTATATTATTTTTCACATGCTCAGCCACACACACAAACAAACAGTGCTCGATATACCCTCCTTAAGTATGTCATCTCATCAATAAAACATAGATTTTTCTGGCTCTAACGCATTTCGTGTTTGGTCAAACGACCGAAGAGAGAGACGGAGCCGTATTACACACATTGATTTGACTTTCTCTTTGCGCCAAACATTTCTGCAGTGGTCCTAAAATTTACTATCCTGAAGTGTATGTATATAGACACATGTACCTACATATATCACCGACGTAAAGAAAACTGGCAAGAGTGTCAGCCATATTACCCTGTTCTATTGCCAATAATGGCATAACTCGCTTAAAAAAAGAGAAAGTAACATTACTTGTTTTATACATGTACGAAGAAAATAGTACTGACTTCACAGCGCACACACGTACATTGTTGTATGTATATTACATGCTGTTGTGTGCGGTTTCTGAGAAGTTGTGTTGGCGCAAGAAACGAGCTGAGCGGGAGAATGTAGGTACTCAAAAAATGGGCAATAACAGGACGAGAGTACGACGCAACTTCGCTCCTACATTTTTTTGCGTGGCAATTCTCTTATTTCTTCTTGTTTTATTCCTCGTGTGCCTTTCCCCCTTTCTTTGAAGATCAAGTAGCCCTTTACTATGTCATCATCATCAACAATATAATAGTGTGTACACAAATGTGTATCTACCTAGCTTCAAGTATATCTGTTTGGAGAGTGTGTGCTGTGTTAACAGAGAAATGAGTGATACATACAAATAGGGACGCATGTTAGGGAGTTGTAAAGAAAATGTACCATTTTATTTCCAGTCTTCTTTCGCCGAGGTACAAACTGGGAAAGGGAAAACTAGTGTTATCGTTCCTTGTTGTCATAACACTGCTTGTACCTTCTCTCACTTATTTTTTCCTGGAAAGTCAGACAGACTTTGCAGTACAGTTTTGTGCTCACTCTCCTTTTTTCTCGACGCTCCCGCAGGATTTGTCGTTAAAATGAGCAATGTCATGTATTCATGTGGTCAGTGTATATGGAAGGTCCTTAAGGATTTGCTCCAGCAGAGTTTCACTCACAGAGCACCTACTTATTACTTACATTTCGTGTTCCTGCTTTCTCCTCATCCTTTCTAATATTTAGGTAGTTTCTCCTTTCACAATGTAATACAATTATAGTTTCGTTTAGAACAACGTTGGTGCAAGCCTACCTACAATACTTTTCTTTGGCTATTTGTGTTTGGGCAAGTTGAGAATATAAAAGGGAAAGGGTACGGTGGGAGTCAAGAAAGAAGAAAGTGAATAAAAGTTCCCTCTGCTTTTTTTTCTCTCTCTCTCTTTTCACTTTCATGTTTCCTCTGGAATTCTTTTTTTAGCGCAAAGTGCAACTACTTCTATACACACACACTACTACTACACCAACCTGTCCATTTCTGACGGTAAGCTTCCAACTTTTTTTTAGTTGCGCGCGCGTGTGTCTACGGATCTCCTAACTTCATGAAGCGAAGGATAGACACGTTATAGGTATTTAAGTTGGAGAGCGAGCTGAAGCCATATCTTAATACAATGAGTGAATGTGTCAGAGTTACTTTTATGTCAGTGTCATTGCCTATTTGAAGCTGTTCCCTTTTGACATCTCAAATATTGACGAGTGCTTTATCTAAAAATAGGGGGAAATATTTAGGTGGTCCATTTCCTTTTACCAATCTTCCAATTTCCTCCAGTTTTTGAGCTTTAACCCCAACCAAATATGTTTAGTGGAGCGGATATACACGGGACGTCACGCCATTACCTTCATTTTCAGAAGTCTATTTATACGTTGGAGAAGCTAATGTGCGCTTGTACTTATTTATTTAGCAGCGCACTACTAGTTCCTCGGCGCTCAAACGGAATATGTGATAAGAAGAAGACGAGCTCCCAAAATAAATAAATTTTCAAACGTCAAAAAAATTGGAGAAGTAAGCATGTACGTATACTGTTACGTCTACTTTGGATCCAACCACTTGGAATGGAATATTAAAAAAGAGAAAGCAAACGGATAACCATGCTTCTATATTAGATGCCGGGGAGATGCTTGAGCTTTAAAAAAAACGAGGCGCTCGCTGTAATAATCAAAATGAACCCTGAGAGTGATACATATGAAAGTCGTGATAAATGGGAAGGAAATGCTTTTGACGATTACACTGTTTGATAAGAAGCCGTGTAGTATGCAGTATCCAATTCAAAGCAACTTTTCCCCCTTGATCCTACTCATCTTTGCTCTGACCATTCAATATTTACCGGACGCTTCCACTGGAAAGGGATTGGGAATTCTTGAAAAAAAATCGTGCTTTTACCTATCTGCGAAATGTGAAGCAGACTATTTGCGTCTATATTACTATAGCAAACGTTTTTCAATAAATAAATCATGAATGTACATATACACATCTATTTCTTATGAATATTTCCTTGTGTAAACTATTTCCATAAAAAGGAGATATACATACGGTAATCTAATTAGGCTTATTGTGAAAAAATCAAGTAACTTCATTGGCCTAATACACAATGCTAGTAAAATAAATTGAGATGGGCGGTTATTTGGAAAGTAGCTGTCAAAGAGAGAAATAAAAGAATAACCTTGTCTAGCGAGATGAATGAAATTATTCTGCTAGGATACGTCATGCTTTCGTAGAACTTGCAACCATAAACGCCTACTCAAAAAGTGAGTGCACGCTTTCAACAGGCTATAGGTTGGTACACAATATACACTACGCACGAAACCTTATCAAAAGCAGTAGATGTTCTTCTTTTATACCAGGTATATATTTTTATAATTTTAATTGTGCTCAACCTGCAATCAGTGTAACATGAAGCATAATGTAATTTAGTAATTCAAGGCTGTGGTGGCATACTTCGGATGGAATTTGAACTGACATTGTCTATCTAAATTAGTAGGCAATAATTGAATCCTCACATGATTCACTAAACAAGCCTTTCATCACCAGATGATTTCAGCAAATTGGAAATAACTCATATTTCATTACTGCATGTAGCAAAAAAGTCATCTCCATACAGGGTCCAGCCAGAAACAAACTGCTTGCTTTATGCCCTATTGCACATGACGATGCACAAGGATAGCCCAAAAAATGCCACCCTACTGCCAACCATTGGATGGAACATAAGAAAAGAAAACTGAAGAAAGAGATGGATGGATGAAGAGTAGACCAGAGCCAGAAGCAAAACGAAGGAAGAGAGAAACAGAACAAAACCAGAACAAAAAAAGAGTGTATAAGTGTATTACTTCTCCGGTGCAAGTGGAGCACGGAGAGAACTGGGAAAAAGGAGAGAGAAAAAGGAGCCCAAATTTGATATATGTTAAGTTCTGTTTGAAGGCGGATGGAAGAGGGACTCCTACCTCGTGTGTGTGTGTGTGCTATTGTGTAAGAGAAGGAGGATCCCAATCATAATATACAGTTTTAGTCATTTGAAGTTTTTTTCCTCTCCTTTATATTATTGGTTGGAGTGGAGTAGTTTGTGAATGAGGAGTAATAGTAGGGCAATATAGGACACGATGAAACCATCTAGGAACTAGGTAGTTACAATGATGACAGTGGTAAATAGAGGGAAAACTATGTCCTTTATTCTCTCTGCTATACGGATGGAGAATATGGAGGGAAAATGAAGTTTTCTTATAGCTTTCTCCCGTTTTTCTCATCGTATAGTAGCAACTAGAAGGAAAAAAGGAAGGAGGAAGAGAGAAGACTTTTTTCATTGAAGCGCCTGAATGTCGGGCGCCAGGCTGGCATTTCGCCCGAAGAAATTGTTGCTGCTTGTTCCATCTTCAACTGTCTATATACTCCAGCGCTGGTATAAAAGCTCGCACATGCATCTTCTTATGCCTATTATTAGGACTACGAAGTAGTACTATTGTTTTCCGAATGGTAGTCGTTTCTCCGGCTGTTCGCTTCCGTCTGTCTAACTGACAAATGCCTTGACGGATTTTGTTGACATTTGGTAAACATTGCCCTAATGTCTTTTTGCCGTGTCCTGTTGGTTTTGAAGCAATTACGCTTAACGGTTTGGTCGTTTTAATGGTAAACATGCTACATAGACGAAATCTAACAAAATTTGGTACAAACCATCCTCATGTCGCAATAAGTGTTAGTTTGGAGATAAACCATCTAGAGCTTTGACAAATCTAACTGTAAATTCTGCACTTTGACAAAATGTGGCGAATTTAGGTACATAATATCCCCATGTCACAAGATGTGCACAAGTGGAATTTTACTGAGTAACCGTGACGCACATACGTATTTATAACGGCAAACATGGCTTTTTGGAGGATTGTGGCGAAATTAGGTACAATTGATTCGTATGTTAATCTATCTGCTGACTTTTATTCGCAATATATTGCTTGATATTGCTTCGCTTCGTAGTCCTCTGCATTTTTCTAAAACGCTTATTATGCTGCGTAATATTGCATTATGAGATCTCCTATTTTACCCAAGAATACTGTAAGTATCTCTGTAATGATACAATGTTGATATGCTCCACATATATTAATTCCTTGTTATATGTGTGTATTGTATATCGTTCTGTCCTCGTTGCTCACAACCATTTCTCTTTCACCGTTTCATCCTCTGAGTGCGGACCAGTACCCTCATTTTTTTCGGGTGATTGTTAAAAAGTACGGGGAACGATGGCCTGCCATGTGCTACTGCACACACGGAGCGCTTTGTTGGTCCTTCCAGACACGGTGCAGTGTCCAATGTTGATCATCCCATTTATTTAATACACTACTGCTACATAGCACGGTGTGCTGTGCATGAATTTCCACCAAGAACTTTATATAGTTTTTTTCCAAAGAAAACGGCCACAAAAAAAGTTTGCAACTGGTACAAATGAAAAGAGAAAAGTGCAACTTAGTTTTTACCGTTATCGTTTACGTACATGCATTCCCTTATAAGGAAAGGAGGAATTAAGGTGATCATGGTCTTGTGTTTAGTGAATTGGTTGCCTTATTCTAAAGCCCTGCCCATGGCTTCAACTAAAGTGGATGCAGCTCGTTTAGCGGATTAGTCGTATATCATTGTCACCCTGCTTTATGTGAATTGCACCTTTTCTCCTCGTGGAAGAAGCACATGTGTTGGGAGAGTTTGAGAGGACCCTGTTGATCGGGAAAGGTTTCTTTTTCAGTGCAGATAGCTCTCTAATTCCTTCCTGTTTAGATATAAAATATTCCTTGCAAGAAAACCAATATTGCTTGGCCATAAGTGCGATAAAGCGGAGATGCCACAACATATTGAAAATGGGTAAAGTTGAAATACTTTACCTACATGTATTGCGAACTACCAAAATTTTCCCGTTTCTGACTCCTGGCTTATGATTACAAATCAATAATTTATGGTCACTGCTAAGCTTATTTTTTTCATTAAGCACAACTCCAAATATTTATTTTTGTTTTGGTTTTTTCCCTTTCCCATTATCGATTTTGCTACTACGGCATGTGCTATACAGTCAGTTTCAATAAAGAGATTGGGAAGCCGCTAATGTAATTGACGAGGGAGTGGTTTGACACTTTTATGTAAAAACTTTTGCGAGGCCGCTATGGCAACCTCATTTATTTCACAACTAGTGGCGAGGATCCCATAATAACCATGATTTTTCATTCCATCACCTTCTAAAGTGTAGCACGGTGCAGACCTTGAAGCCAGATAAAAACGGAGGAAAGGGGCAATGTTGCCTTTTGACTTTACGGCGTCGATAAGATTTTGGCAGTTGTTGTGCTCAAATATCGAAGCAGCGATAGCGGCAGATTTACTGAAGAAATGGAACCAAAAAAGCACAAAGCAGTCTTTTCCTTATCCCAGAGAGAGAAAAAAAGGGGAAATAGTCAGACGAACTTTCATAATGCAATGATAAGAACGGGAAGAAAATAGGGCAGTGGAATAGCGTGAACTGCGGAGAAGACGAAAATTTTTCTGCTAAATTTAATACCCCTTCAAGATCCCTGTCGCGCTTTCCCCTTTCCTGTCTAACAAAAATGAATCCGTTTGAACTGGAAATGTACTTCTGGCAAGTGCTGTTTGCAAGGCTTTAAAATTCTAAAGAAAAAAAAACAAGAGGAGCTCTACACGACATGAACATGGAAATATCGCTTTTGTATTAATGTAAACACCCACTTCATCTGAATGCTAAACAAATGACACTGTCCTTGTTCCAGTGACCAGAATAAACAAATTACAGAGCATCCTAATGACACAACATGACGGCTACTACAAAACTGGAAAGTGGATTAATATAATTGCATTCCTTAATGGAAAGCACAACGACATTTATGTGCCCTTTACCAGCAGAAAATGGGGAACAGGAAATCTCATCATCATTCATGACGAAGTGCTCTGTTGTCAGCAATTCAAAATTTACGTGGACGACTACTAATTACATTGTGTCTAGGATATTGCTCCTTATCCTGATGAAGTGAATATTACAGGAGATGATCAGTCGCACGACGCAGGCGCATGTGTAACCTGCATCATAAAATCTACTATTAAACTTCTCAAAGTAGTTTATTCGAAAATTTGTTGTTCCATGAACTGAAGACGATGACGATAAAGCTCATGCTAGACAAGTGTGTAAATAAAACAGTTCAAGCTAGTATTTTTCACGAGTATCCATACATATATATATGGATACATATATATTCATGGGAAAGGATACAAGCAATAAAATTGAATAGGTTGAACAAAGTGGAAAGTGGTAACAAAATGATTTTAATTTGTGCAACTTGTGGTTCAATTTTCCACCAGTTATGCCTGCCTCCCGACAACTCTCTGTCAGGTTTGAGAGATGAAGCTGATGAGTGCACAAATGGAAAAAAGATTTAGTCCCAGGAAAATTGTAAAAGAAAGCTGTTTACGCTGCAGAAAAGATTAATAAAGTCCCTCCCATTAAAGTTTTATAAAAGGAGGCTTTTTTATGATCTCTCGAGTGAAGAGTTTAGAAAGCATTTTCAAGAGTTAATAAACACAGCGTTTTGATTGAAGAGGGAAAAAAAGGAAAACCAGTGGTATACATATATATTTAATGCGGTAGGTAACAGGAGAGTGAGTGATATAATCCCTTTTGTTTTTATTGCTTTTGATGTGCTACGTTTGTTTTTTATGTGAAACTCAGCAAAAAAACTTTGTTTTCATACATTAATTTCAACATGCATAGTCATCCCTGGTAAAATACTGGCCCGATAAGTTTTGTTGATGAATAGGGTTTCTTTTTCATTCCGTCTCTGCTCTGTTGTGATTACTCCAGCATTTTTTAGTATATAGACTTCTCCAAGTCACAAAGTTATTTGGTTTTTATGTGATAATTATTTTTAACGTGAAATGACACGCCATTATTATGGCATAGAAAAAAACAAAAATGTATGATAATAATAATAAGTGTAAGTACCATCTAGTAAAAAAAAGTTTGCTCAAGATTTTTTTTTGTCGAAGAGAGCGTTATTTTGTTGACATGGTTTTTGAAAAGCATAATGCTATTATATTTATGCTAACAGCCAACTCCTTCCAAGATCCGTAAAAGATGGGTATAAAAAACCGTTGGAAGTAGAGTGAAGACTCCATTTCTGCATTCTCCTTTTCAACGTCCCATTCTCATTTGACGAAATGTAACAAAAAGAGACATTTTCATTAGAAAATACGAAGAGGAGCGTAGTAACAGCGGTATTCATGAATGAGCCTCGGCAAAAATATGAGAATGTTGTTTTTTGAAAGTGATATGGTGTAATTTTAGAGTGACATTTCACTTGAGACCCCATTCTCTAATGTGCACTGGGAATGTATGTATGCATTAACGACGTTCTGTTTCTATATTCCAGTTATGCCCGCCTACCTCCCCTTTTAATGTTCTTCATTCCTGGCTTCATCACAACAATTCCTTTTCTGCAGTGCAATTTTCTTGAAGTAGTGAGCGCAGGCGGTAATAATGGAGCAAGGACTTTTCCTTTCATTGTCAGTCATAAAAAGATAGCGATAGCGGAGAGCAGCAGCATTCTTTATATCCTTTTACATCAGCGATTACAAATTATTGTGAGCCCAGCTATCTTCCCAGAACAGTAGTGTCACAAGTACACATGCACTCCCAGTTTTAATGTCAGCTTGTTTCAGCTTTAAGATGACTTCAAACATAGACGCTAACGAATGTACTTCTCCGAACTAACTGTATGCAAACCTTGTACTATACCAGCTTTTGAGCATTTCAATATTTTCATGTCTCGTCGTATTGAACCAGACAGACAATTCGGGATTTATTTAATGAAAACAACAACCACAACAACAACAACAACAAAATGAACAACTTTGTCTCGTCAACACTACTTCCGAGGATGAGCATCAGTCTCCTTCACTTCATCCTTCGTTTTTTTTGTTCTCATCCTTCCCAAAACAAGTGGAGCGTGATGTCCCCAGGCCAACAAGGCAAAAATTCAAGATTCACGGAGAAAGTCTGTGTGAGGATGAGAGCCTCACGCGACAAACTACTCAGAAACACAGCAGCAATAAGCAGCAGACAATGCTGAGACCTAAATAGGAAGGTTCTTCACAGACGTGACATGTTAGCTGCGGTTTGAGAAACAGTATCAAGTTCCATTTTTGCATTTACGTTTTGCAGCAGTAATTCATGTGTCTAGTACTATTAGACGTAAACTTGGGAATAGAGAATGCTTTGATGAAAATATTCAAAAATGATTAGACATAGCGAAAAGTGTGAGATGAACAAATGGTTGCGGCAAATAGTTTATCTTTATTACTCTTTACACGTGTCAATTAATAAAAAAAAGAATGCATTAGTGAAACATGGATGAAGCATATCAATTTGTGGTGTGTGCTTGACATGTACCTTGTTAGAGAACGTGATCATTTAGTGCATCAACTTGTGGTTGGTTGGTTAGCGGTATGTACCTTCTCGACCTGGAGGATTCGTTATTTATTATTTCAATTTATAACCTTATTATTATCAAAACAATTGTAAGGCTGTCTGGGGAGATCTGACTGGTGGTGCACCAAAGTAAGCACATGCCCAAATTTTTTTCCCGTTTGTTTACCGCAGCGAGTTTATGAGGATGCGCGAGCATTTCACCTTTCTCCGTAAATTGATGATGATGGTGGTGGTGATGAAGATGATGATGCGTCAGCAACATTTATTTCATTACAAGAGATGAGGATGATGAAGGGAATGTAATGGCACAATGAAACAGACAGCCAGGATGAAATTGTGTAAGAAAAAAGTCAGAAAGAGAAAGAAAAGTTGTGGACACGAATGTGAACAATGCATTATATATATATATATAATTATGTTTCACCAGTCTAAACTTACGTTTTTTTTGTGTACATTCTTATAAACTTTTGTGCGTTTTATATTATGTCTTATCTGTATAATGTGTGAGTAGGGAAAGGTAGGAGTTGCGAAAGTATTATGAAGAATTTAATATCGGCTTTTCCTCAGCTTGTGGCCAAAAGTTATCACTTGGCCTCCGTGTCTGTGGGAAATCTCTTCGCTCCGCTTTATCCTGCTTCCGTGTCTCCGGACGGAGCACACCGTTCACGTTTACCTCTCCTCATATTGCTATTATGAAAGTAATGTGGTGTTGCTGACTCCTTCGAATTAATGTTTGTCCATTAAGGGCTCGCCCCTTTTTTCTCTACTCTGCTGCCACCCTGCAACTTCCTCCACCCGTGTGTGCATCCCAGTTGTCTTTTCTGGGATTGTTGCGCATCGTACATCGACCTGCGATTCTTTTAAAGCTTAAATGTTTCACCGTGAACTTATGAAGTTTTTTTGTGAAATTCTGCTTTCTGTAAAGTACGGATATCTAGACTTCATATCTGTGTGAGATATAAAGATTTCCAGAATGACAATAACTGACTCATAGTCAAATTTGAGGTTGGTGTGCACGCGTTCGTTTTCTGTGACGAAGGAAAGTGGGAAGCAAACGGCGTGAATAATAATTTCCCACCGTTGTGCTCCCATCAACACTTTTTCATTTTCTTTCCTGCTAAAAATATGTGATTTTACGTTCGTTGAAATTATCATAATTGCGGCGACCAGCACGACACTGGTTCAGCAAAAATCTTTACTCGTGCACTTTACCACTTGTACAGATGCACCAAGCAAACCTACAAATTCGTATTTATAGTGCACCTAAAACACATTTTTTACTTTATGAATGTTTAAATAGTTTCTGTTGCCATTTTCCTAGTTTTAATTCTTCCTCCACATTTTGTAGATTTTACGCCACAAAAAGTCAGTGCCACCACCAGTAACCGTAGTGTTGTCACAACTCTGGGTTGTTACCTCAGCGAAGGTTATGATAGTGGTGGTTCGTGGCTCGTTTAATGGCTTCGATGTACTGTAATAAATAATTTTGTAATGTAAGGCATGCAAACAATGAATCTGTTTAGGTGCTCGGGCAATGTCACCCATGAAACAATTTTTTATTTTAAGCGAGGAAGCATGCAAACAGTGTAGCTTAATGACCTGGTCAACATTTATTGGATGATCGCAATAAAAAATGGAGAGGAAGAAAGGTTCTTGACCTTTTTTACTGGGTACATTTGATAAAAACGCGCAATAGTGTACGTGACTTTACACGGACTTGTACAGCGTTTGACAACACTACAATAAATCCCAATTTTTTATGATTTTTTAGTGGAAGTCGTAACAACAATTTATAAAGAATTAAGCGCTAATCAAGATGAACTAATATGCATAATTATTCACATTGTTACATAATTTGACTTGAAGTTTTCTGCCAAAACATTTACAAATTGCTCGTGGCAAAGAGAGAGTATATAATTTTCACTAACAAAGGTCGCCTTTCCTTTTTTACGCATAATGCTGTATTGTATAAACCTTTGCATATATAATTCTGCTTATTATACATTCACTTTCAGAGCTTCTAGCAATTAAGACGCTGAGAGCAGCAAGGAACATTAAAAACGTTGATGGACCTTGAGCACAACTAAAGTTCATGTAAACGAGGCAGGCTAATTAGGAAAATAATATTTAACCCTGTGAACCTGCCTATTACTTTTTGTTTAATTTATTGCATTATAAAAGTTCCCTTTGTTCTAGTTTCACGTATCTAAATGCACTCTTAATTCCCCGTAAAAACGTTCTTCCTAATTAACCTTCCTAATAGAGGATTTTAAAAACCCAAAACTGCCAACTAATTTAGCATTAGGGGTTGCACTTTGTTGTAGTATGATAAGTGTGCGTAGAAATAATGTTGCCTGGAGTCTTCCGCCTTTATAACTTTCCAGAATTGTATAAAACACTACTTGTCAAATTACTAATTAATTAGCAACCTGCGAATATAACCACTTCCTTTCTGTGTTTTCTCCGAAAATGTGTAGAAGCTGGTTTGGGCTGGTGTATATAGTTGAGAAACCACGTAAAGCCATTAGCATGCACATTAAATTAATCGTGAGTCGTCGCGAGATGTGTCATGAATAGCAAAAGGAAAAAGGTGTAACATTTACAAACTAATTTTGTTTTCCTCGGAAAATTATTTTCCGCTGTGTATGCTTGCCTGAGCAACTTTTTCTCCCTTTCACGGAAATGCCCTTGATAATATGGTAATTTCTCTGGATCCAAGGCATCATTCCCAATACACCATCAAGGAAATGTAATGGGCAAAGTGGAGAACATTGCAGCACCCACGGATGTGGGCATAGCATGCAGGAAAATTATAGGAAATATTTTTTTGATATATCCTTTATGAAAAGTCTTGCGGCTACCGTGTGCCGTGCTGTTTCTCGCTCCTAAATTGCCGGAACTAACCTATCCCATTCAATTAGGAAGGGTTTCGTGTCTTCATTCATTGATGTTCCATTTGGGGAAAGTGTACATCATTCAAATTCAGTATGGCTCGCCGTCCTCCCGAAACAACTAACGACTTGATATTTTATATTTAAATTACCATCTATATTCCAGGAAGTTATTTCGGCTCTCCTCAACTTAACACGTCAATTTATACGTTCACATAGATGCATGTTTCAAAATAACAATGTTTTCGACCATTGTGGATGCACCTCAGGGTATTTATTGTCAACTTTTGGGTAGGAACAGGAAGCTACACCAAGTAGTTGAGCAGTTTTGATAGAAAAGTGAATATTTGCTGCAGACCCACACAATTCTCAATAAAATACGAAACTAAACATTTTTGGAAAGTTGTATTTTTAAAATTACTAAAATATTTTTGTGCAAGTATTTCAGTGTGGATGGCATGAAACCCTTGCAAACTTCCTTAATGGATATTAGTACCCCAAACACCGACATCTTATAAGGGAAAACTGATTCGTCGTATTTTGTACCTTTCTATCATCTTCTCTAAACTGAACTGCGTAAGTCTCATATACATCAGATAATCTAGAAGTCAAAGTGGTTTCTTCGATTTCTTTCACGCTAAGGAAAAAGGAACAATAACGGGTTTTGTGACACAAGGAAATGAAATTGTAAATTAGGAAGAAGATAGCCATCAATTAAATTCGTTCAACCGCACTGCACAAATGTCTTAGCGGAGTTTTTGCATTCCAGTCGTCTGACTTAAGGAGGGCAATTCCTTCCAACGCTTTGCGAATCCAAAGGTATGTTTCAAAAGAAGTAAGCCATGGGAACCGTTTGCACACGCCCGAAACTTTATCTGCCTGTCATGTCATGATGAGTAATATGGGAAAAGGTTAGTAGGTCATGAAATTAATTCTTTGTCTGACTGACAGCCGCGTTCGTGTCACCCGTACATTTTTTTCCCAGAAAAGAACTGCAAATATTTTCTTTCTTGCTTTGTTATGAGTGCAAATACAACATTATTACAAGCCTTAATGGGCCTTGACAGAAGTAACAAAATCAAATAACTGTAGACACGAAACTGAAAGCGCTCTGCCATGCTTGTTTTACAGTCGTGGTTCACTACCATTATTATGCATTTCCCCAACTCCGACATTTTCTCCGATTGAATCCTTTTAATACAATACTAGCGGAATAAATAGAACTTTTTTTTCTAACTCCCGACAGGAAAACGGCTTAGCAGTTCAAAGAAACTGTCAAGTGCAAAAATGTACTCCCGACAATTTCCCCTTCATTTTCTAGTAACAGGGAAGGGATATGCATATTACGTCTATATTTTTTATATGACTGCATTATATGACTGGAAACAGGAAACAACTGGGGTAATGTATTCTTGCGTCATTGTTGGTCGCTTAATTTTTGGTGTTGCCACGTCATAGAAAAATGAGATTAGTGCACATACATAATATTGTGTTGGCACAAAATGGAGGATACACTGAGTCATGTAACATATGTATGTATTTATGTATCCGATATATCCACTTTGTACATGCACTTACCCTTATCCTTGGAGAGCTTATTGGAATGTGTTTTATTTTAGGAAAACTTATTGAGCATGTGTGATTCTGCTTAAGACGTTCATTTCTACGTAATCTATTTTATTATTACATCACAATCGGTCCAACCATGGAAGCTATTGAAGTAGTATGAATCGTCAAAACTTTATGTTAGTGTCGTTACAAGAACAATGTCAGCGTTATTCAAATGACAAGTGTGGAAATAAATTCCCATTTGCAATGTTCGCTAAGAAAACTGCATAGAATCCTAGACAGCATGTGTAGTTCGTGGTGGTTTAAAACGGGTGCAATTCACTGGTGTATGAAAAACGAAACTGAAATACAAGCGAGTGAAAGTGCTAATATAACAGTAGTAATGTATGCACTTTTATATTTATCTTGACTCCCTTTCCCTATCTCCTTTTGTGCACACAAGCACACATTTGACACTTTTTCTGGGTAAGTCTTTTTCTTGTTGAATGATTTTTTCCCCGCACAGAGTAAAATAATGGCATGAGAGAAGTCATGGATATTCCACAGGATAAAAAAAGTAGGGTAGGCATGATTATAGCCTCAGAAAAAATGCCTCTCTGTGGAGTGAATAATCCTTGGTAAGGTGGAGTCAGACAGCAACATTTCACTCCTTTTCTCTATTTTTTTTTCCTTTCGTTATGAGAATTTCTCGAGGAGAGGGGAAAACTATTTGGAGATGTGTGAAGATTTTTTTAAGCGTACATTGTTACAGTTAGGAAAAAAGTGTGTTAAAAACACAATATAGCTTTATCAGACTAACAAGTGTATGCTGCATATTATCCCGTAATCCCTTCTTAGTTTTCCCTTCCTGACTGACGAACTTTCTCTCTGGACGTCTCTCAAGCGTAATGGAAAAGAAGAGGGATGATGTGTATCTTGCTGCTGGTATGAGTCAACTATCTGTAAAAGCGGTGCAGGCTCAAAAGCAAAAAAAAAAAACAGGAGCGAGTGAAGTGTATTACATTTTTCTATCCTTCTAAAAAAAGGAGCGAATTTAGATTTAATCGCATTCTCAAATATTGTATGTACGTGAGAGCAAACCATGAAGCTTGTATAAATAGTGTACTTTACCTGGATGGAATGTTTGATGTGTGCGGAGGAATGTTTGCAAAGTACATATAGTAATAATAATATAAATATGTTTATGGAGCTGGACCCGGACGGAACACCTTATGTGTGAAATAATGAAAGCCAGGCGGTAATGTTTTAATGTATGTATGAACATCAGCGGAGTAGTTGAGCAGGAGTTATTTCATTGGAAAGCGACAGTGAAGGGACCATCACAATTAATTATTAACGTGCCTCACATCACACACGCTTTGCCATATGGATCACTTAAGTGCTTCTTTTTTTTCGCACTCTTTCTAAACTACTCAACCTGTCCAAAGTGCTGGCGAGCACTTTTTTTGAACTTTTTTTCCTTTACATTCCACCTTCACTTTCCAGAGTGAAATAAGAAGGTTATGGGCTCCGAGGAGAGCAACGTATAATATAATGCATGATTTTATGGAATGGTTTATGTGAACATAAAGGAAAGTGAACATGTCTGCTCCTACGAGTGATGGCATACTATTATGTTTCTTCTCCTTTTTTAAAGAAAAAAAAAAGTCTCATGTCCTTTTCACTTTTTGACATTTTCCCTGTGCCCTCCCTTCCCCTTTTCCCATGATGTACATTCCATTCACTAAAAGAGTGAATTAACAAAGCAGGTCAGAGAAAACAAAACAAGAATGCAGCAGAATCATAAAAACGTGAAGAAAGAAAATGGTGAGCAGGATACATGGACGGATAGTAAAAAATAATAATCACACATGTAGTACAATGCCTTTTAGGTAGTGCAATCCAATCCTGCATGTCAACATTTCTAACTGAAGGGCAAAGTATCTTCGTTTTTTGTCAGGGCAAGTGATTGTGCAGTGTTTCCCTTACGCATAATAAAATATGGATACATCGTTTACCGCAACAAAAAATCAAAAGGTTACAATTAGTATGGATCTATATATTGTCTTGCATTTAATCTTAAAATTTCAACCACAGCAGTTTTTGAAGGCAAGAATACTTATCAGGCCATTTATCTTCATGGAATTTATGTTATTGTGTCAGATTTCTTTGTTTATACGTAAGTTGTTCGTTGTAGGTCACGCTGACATTAAAAGTTTGAAATTACTTTGAATATATCGACAGTCTCAACGATATGAGGAAGGACGGGAATGGATAAGCATGCCAAAGTCATTTTATTTTAGAAATAGAAAACCGACCAAAGTATACTCATGTGGATTGATGTAAAACTCTCTCCTGATGTGTATTCTTATTATAATGATGCAAATTAAGTGCCTCGAATCTACATATTATAAATAAAGTCTAGCAGAGATAGCAAGGACCACAGACTTGGATACTGATCATTTCTGCACAGCTCAAACTGCATTTCTCCAATTTGTTTTACCAATGGCAACGATGTATTACAATAAAATTCAAAACATGCGAGTTTCGAAATTTGTTCATTAACATAGATCCTTTGATTTCAGGTAGGTAATGTGCATGATTGAATATTTTTTAATTCTGAAATCTGTAATACTTATCATGCTACTGGTTCCTTTATACTTTGCACTGACCAATTTTTTTTGCTATACTCAAAAGGGATTTGATTGAAAAGAGACACATCGTACCATATTTCAAATGGTTTTCTTTCACGCTCTCTCGAATTGGAGAGGGGACGGACGGAGGGATGGCGCAACAGTAAAAACATAAATAGCAGGACACATATACACCGTTTTGGCTAATATGCTTGACCCGAACTTTACACAAAACTCAAAGTCCAATTGTTTGTGCTTCATGACAGTATTTCTTGGATACATCAAAGAAAGCAA
Organism: Troglopedetes dispersus; assembly: GCA_027744215.1. Lineage (NCBI taxonomy): Eukaryota > Metazoa > Arthropoda > Collembola > Entomobryomorpha > Paronellidae > Troglopedetes > Troglopedetes dispersus. Next base: position 12,110 of record JAHZNF010003958.1, on the reverse strand, counting down.
ATTACGAGAAGTGGTGCCTACGAAGTGTAATATTATCTTGATTACATTTCCATTTACCATTTTGTTGCTCAAGAGGTTCTTATTCTCACATCAATTTACCCCAAAAGTGTACGTTGTGGGTATGTGTGTTTGCTTGGAAAATAGGTACAAAAATAGGCACCGCATTAATATAATTTGACGTGAATATTATTGTTGTGTTGTGGCGAGCTTAGCTGCTTTCCTGCATGTCGTACGTTTCTAACTTTCTGGGAAAATGTGTCATTATAAGAATTTTATTATGGGCTAAATACTGTTATTTGTCGACTGCAAAAAAATGTTGTGGCGAGCTTAGCTGGTTTCCTGCATGTCGTACGTTTCTAACTTTCTGGGAAAATGTGTCATTATAAGAATTTTATTATGGGCTAAATACTGTTATTTGTCGACTGCAAAAAAATTTTTGTATGAAATACCTATCCGATGAAGAAGGGTGGTTTATCTCTCCAGGACATAATAATAAACAACATTTCGGGTTTTGTTTGATGGAGCGGGAAATATATTCGGAATCCTCAATGCACAGCTTGGGCGAATTTCAAAGCGCATCGACGATTACCTCCATTTACTGGGGTTTTGGCTCTATTCTATTTTATTCATGAAGACTCACTCTCTTATCTTTGACCACGCCACGCTCACTTTGCCAAAAATCTTGCTCTGCCAGATAGTGACGAATATTGGCGGAGAACATTTTTATGCATAGCTGCGTTAACAAGAAGACCATGATTTGATAGAAAAGACAAATACAGATTGCCAACATTTCCTCCAGCTTTTCCCATTTTGATTTCCTGATTTTATGCATCAAAAAATTGAGGGGAAAGACAAAACCGGGTACACGTCAGAGATATAAGAATCACTGGAAACCACCACTGACGTTTTCAGACGACACTCGTTGTTCTCTTATCTGAGCTACATGTGTAACTAAAGACAATCAATTTTCTTTTCTCTGCCTCGTGTTGTTGTATGTGACGCATTGTACGTCAATGAATACAATCATTGGTTCCGCAAACAATCTCACATTTCCCACGCCACCACCTACATCCCAACTACATGTGTGTACATAGTCGATAGAAATTGACAATGCATCCACAAACAAAAAAAATACATCCACATTATACCAGAAAAAAATATTAAATTTATCTAAGCCAAGGGTATTGTTCACCCAAAATCAGAAGGAAGGTCAAAACACACGCGAAAAAGAAATACCTGATGTCACTTCATAGGTCTTTCCGTACTGGCTTTTTTTCAACTCATTTCCACACAACCTCTTTTTCTCCCAAGAAGAGCACATTTTTTTTCGAAGACAACGTAATGAAAAAAATGTGACAGTAAAACTATGTGATTTTTTTTCTTGAGTTACGTAAAGGAAAAGAATCACTACCTCAAACAATCTTTATGGAGTAGTAGTAATAGTAGTAGTCGTAGTAGTATGCCTCGAGGAAACAACCTTCTGTCCCTTACTCCTTCTTAAACAAAAAAAATCCCCTTGCTTCTAAGCTTCATCAAAGTCTTGTTGGCCCTTTCTAGTTGGAGAACAGCTGCACTTTTTCTTTTCTATTTCCTTTTCTCACTCATTTCTGTTTGCTCAAGTTGAGAAATTGGGAAATGTTTTGTAGGGACTATTAATGCAAGAAACAGAGTCGACAGCCTGCGTGCGTTCCTGGAAGGTAGGAGGCTTACTTGTTACGTTGGGGTAACGACATTTCAATTTTCGGAGAGACATAGCTACATACATGGTATACCATAACCTGGAAAAGTAGAAAGATATGCAAGGAAATGTATGTATGTAGATATGCCTTGTCATTATGATCACGTTAGACACAATTTTGCTTCCAAGAGTTTACGAGAGAAACCACAACTTCACGTTTTGATTACACAACGTGATACCTACTCACTGAGGCGATGAAGATATAGTAATAGTAACCTGGAATGAGTTTGGATGGATTATTAGTAATCGAAGTTTTTTTTTTTCTCCGGCGTAGTCAATGTTAATGGAACTGCTGCTTAGTGCTTCCAACAATGTAATGAAAGGAAATGGTTGCATTACTTGATGTTCTATGATATGACTTTGAATGGATTGATTATGTTTTCTCTTTGTCCAAGTTTACCGTTTTTTTTAGTATAGTATCTCGTTAGAGTAACTCGTAACCCAAATTTTGTTGTTGTAATGTACACAATGGAAATCACAAATCATGTTGGAGTTTTCTTCGGAGCGAAAATGTAAGTCTCTCGTCATTGGTGGAAATGTCATTGATGGCTTTATGTGTAGTGGGCTATATAAAAAACTGTATTATTATTATAATGCTGGAATTGATAAGAAGAACACGTTCGAGATTATTCAGAACGATGATGCCATAAACGGAGAACTATTGTGTATACTTCGCTGGATGGCTAGGAGTTAGTGGCAATCATATTTGAATGTGCATCCATCTTCATCATTTTCATATAGTAATATCCTCCGAAAACGGTTGGCTCTTTGTTGATTCATTTTTTTCTGCTCTACATTTTACCACCACGGAAGAGACACCAAAAACAACCACAACGGGTGTGTGTGTACCTTGTGCACAATATTGTCTCATCATTTTCTACGATTATCCCCTCTTCCATCATTTCTTTCCCGCTATAGTTTTTTTTTCTTGTGGATCCTGAACGCTCTCTGTTTACTTTTTTTGTGCTCGTTCAGGGTTAACCTTTTACGAGGATGGTTGACGTGTTTTTATTACATGCAAAATAATTTTATACCGCTCCTTCCTCTTCATTTACGACAAGGTAAATATGCCAGAGAGGAAAAGAGAATTGATATGTCCGCTCCATAAAAAAGCAGCATTAAATAAAAAACGATGATACTGTAAAAGCTAATATTTGGAAATAATAAACTTCAACCTAATGCTTTCCTCTCGTAACATTGCCTAATGCAAAAGTCCCATTCAAAAAAATTCTTCTGAATTCTGAATCTTTATTTGATTCTTTTTTTTAGGAAGAACAAGAATCCAAAGGTTGCTTACACAAATGTAAACAAACCAAAAAAAGGAGAATAAAGAGGAATCTAAAAGACAGAACACAAAAAATTGAATAAAAAAGACAACTTGTGTTATATTCGGATAAGACAGGAGAAAAAGTGCACTGCTGGAGAGACCACGACCAGAGCACTCCAGGATATTAAGGTTATCAAGATAATACGAGGGAGGCTTCTTTCTTTTCCTCTCTCTTGTGGTATTCGTCACTCCTTGATCTTCGTCGTGCATGTGTAAGTAGGGACATTGCACAAGGAGCATATGTACTTTCTCTTTTTTTGTCTCCCTTCAACAAGGATAATGGTGCTATAATAAAACAGATTCATTCTTATACGGGTCCTTACACTTTGGTTGATATGTCTTTCTGGGTAATACAAATATGCTTGTATACCTTGTTAACAGGTATCTACATTTTTTGTGACAGTGCACTTGAGTGCACCCAAAAAATGAGATGAGTTGGCTTGGCTTACCATGTTACGGCGAAAGCTTCAGGTTCAACTACAGACGAAACCTTGGTATATTTTTTGAATGACGAAATGACACGACATATCTACATCCTTTTGCACACACAAAAATGAAAGATGCTACAATAATAATAATGCTAACATAAGCATACAGCATAAGCAAAAAAACGAAGAAACTGGAGACAGAAAAGGAAAATGTTCTACGTCACGGAGGAAATGGAGGGACACAGGTTCTTACAAGATTTTGAAAGAGATTCATGCCCAAGATAGAGAAAGCATGGCCATCCATCCGACTTGTGGAAAGTGTAATCGAGAGAGAGAGATGGAGAGAGAGAAGGAGAAGAAGAGAGAGTCTTGCGTTTTTGATAAGGCGCGTTAGTACGTGATATATAAAAAACGTAACAAGGAAGCTACATAAAAATGGGGAACATCTAGTTATGGAATGAGAAATGTAAAGAACGAGTGAGAAAAAGAGGTAATCTAATACGTATAAGGGCGAAATGAAACCACAATGAGAATGCTAGACAAGGTGCTTTCCTACTTGCTACAGTGTTCCACATTTACGTAATATATCAAAGCTAGAAGAGCTTTTGTTGGGCTAATATAATATGCATTCACTTTGAGAAAGAAAAGGCGAAAGGAGGAATGATGGTGGGATATGTGAAATGGGAGAATTATCCCTATATAAACCTTTTTACTCTGACCATTTCCTTCCGTGTTTGTGTCATTTGGATAGCGTATCTAATGTGGGGAGATAGGCACATAATTATGAGAGGCTTTAAATGACAGCTACGTTGGCCAGAAGAGTCTACTATTTTTTTCTACGCTCCTGTTTGACTTTCGGTCAACTTGTTGTTCTGCCAGCATGTTTTATGTCACTTTTTGACCATGTTCACAAGCTATATGGAACTGGTGCGTCAACCTTGAGCTACGCAAAAAATTATCAACTTTCGGTGTCACGAGTCAAAACCTAGAATTTGGAAAGCCATGTAGAATAGTATGTTGAGCATGGTTGACCTCCACTGGACATGTTCATAATATTTCAGCTCGCCTTAACATGATAAGTGCGCACAAACAACCCCGATTCACTTACCCTAATGGAGTCAGTGAAAAGGAAAGTATTTTCTTACGAACATAATACATGTGTGGAACATGCAAGACAACTCCGGTGAAGGGGGACAAGCTAGTTAATAAATTAATAGTTTACCTGGAATGATTAATGCTCGTGTTATTTTCTGTCCAAGAAAACAGGCTGTTGCGCTCCACTTCGTAAACTGATTAAAAAGTAATAACGACTTGCTTGATAATTGAGTGGGGACGTATGCAACCTAATCTCAAAACATTCCGTTCTTCGTAAACTTGTGAGAATGAGATTAAAGGATTTGATGAAAATAATCCACATGGATTAAATTTCTAATAAAAAATACATCCATTCCAATCTTACAAACCAGTTCAATTTAATCCTCTCGGAATAGTCAACTCTCAGGATGAAGCCTTTTTTTTCTAGAAAGCCTTACCCTACCAATATTAAATACCGCAGCATTGACTAAATTATCAAGTAATTATAAACACTTGGATCTGAGAGGACATCCTAATCAGACTATTAGACAGAGCCCATCCTAGGAATCATCTCTCTGAAATTCTATCCACGAGTTCCTCCCAAATTAATCTCTTTGGAAAGGAAAAAATCTTATCTTAAAGGAAGACGTCAGGTAAGGGAAAAAAAGAAGTAGGTCTACTAGAAGAAACAAAAAAGTTGAAGAAAAAAACAAGTTCATTCACTCTGGGGAGGTTAGTTCGCCGCATCGAGCGGTTGGATAACCAACAACCTGACAAGCTAGCGCAGAAACAATGTTAAAGTAGAGTGAAAAAAATCGCAGAAGTCGCCACCCTGAAGCCGCATGCTCATTTTCTTCATCATCCTCCGCACTTTACAAAAATAGCAGTATTTGATCAAGAGACCTTGGTTAGCGTGGAGGTAGGGTTGGCTAATGGTATATGAAATGTGCACATGTACGTTTTCGCAGGAACATTTGTAAGAGGTCCGCTCATGAAAAGGTCATAGAGAAGGAAAGCCCGATACTCATATACCCATTTTCATATTCATATTATTGTTTTTATAGTATATTTTTCTCATTCATTGTCTGTGTAGGCGTGCGGAGTGGGTTTTTATCTTGTTCCTTTAAGAAGCCCGCTTTCCCTATCGTTTCTTTACCTTGACATACATAGCAGTGTGGGATGGGTTTCATGTATATCTCCATTACTGACACAATGATATGGGGATGAGGAGCGAGAAGATATACGAACGAAGAAAAGAAACGTAAAAAAGATAGATGTGAGTTACCGCATACATGCGAATAATATATACCTCCGGACCACACATAACTTAATGGAAGGTATTAACCCATACCAAGACAAAGGAAGAAAAAAACGCAAAGGCAAGAACAGCGCTATTTCTTTGCTTTCTTTATTCACAGATCTACTTTCTTCTTCCTGGTCGTTGGTACTCTTATTATACTTTGTACGACAGAACAAAAAAGCATTTATTTAACATTTCACAGTTAATGATGCGACATGTGTTGGGTCTGATGGTGTGTGTCTGTCTATAAGAGCGCAACCTGGGGTCGTGAAGTGGTATTTCAGAGATTTATCCATCTTCAATTCCGGATCAATAAATAGATTAATTGCACATTGGTATTAGTGAGCCACTGAACCATTAAAATATGTTCAAGGTGCCATTGTGTGCTACTGAAGCATGCATGACACTACATGCCTGTCATGCTGGGTTTATTTTGTTTCTGATACACTTTAGTTGTACTGCAGTAATGCCCTTGTGCAAAACATTTCGTGACGTAGTATTTATGAGTGGGCTTGTTGGCCATTTTGACTCATAAAAGGATGGCACACATAAAAAACTGGACCCTTGACGAAGGATAACCAACGCAACGTCCGCAAATAAAAAATGTTCATAGAAAAGCTTTTAAAATTTTTGGTTTTATTCGTACTCTTCCAAGAATCCAACTAATCTTCTGGTGCATAAATTGTCACACCCATTTAGATAATCTTTGAAAACACCCACCAGGGTTTCACTTTGGGTCAAGGTTGCAATGCAAAAAGGTTCAAAATAACCACCACAATAATATCGAGCCATGGTAAAGGTGCATAGTGCACATTCCTACAGTGAAATTTACATTCTAAATACGCTAAAAAAAGTGAACTTAACTTTTGTTTGTTTTGAGTACAGTGCACACACACTGCGTCAAACATCACATAATATGTACGTTGTCCTTCTTTTATTTGGGGTCCTTTTCTAGTGAGGAGATCATGTGTGTGTGTGTGTGTGTGTGGTGGAGAAAAGTAGCCGAAAACACCTCTCCTGACAAAGGTCATCCATGTCTGGAATAAAAAGCGACGGTGAATTTATGGGAGCCGACAAACAATTGAGCTCGTTCATCCTCCTTCCTTCCAATATATCTTTTTTTGGGCAATACCACCCGGGAATAAAAAAAGAGGGAAGGAGTCATAATAGGAAGACAAGGAGTAGGCAATTCATCGGCTTAGTAAGTTTAGAACATGGTGGGTATGGTGCATTTCACGCAGCCCTGTGCGTCTTGTATGTCCCATCCTGACGTTAAAATGGTTCATCCTTTTGCTAAATTGCGGAATCAAATATGAATGTATCACACAAATGTACTGGAAGGTTGTAAAAGATGTTACAGCGTTTCTCTAGCTGCCACTGCTGCTCCACGGATTTTTGCTCCTTTCTTGCAGAATTGGTTGTATTCCAAAAATGAGGGGAATGTAATATATGGGAATGGAGACAGTAAATATTTTGTGTGCGGAAATGTGAGCATAAAAATTACACACGAAAGCCACACAATACGACCACCCTTATCACGTTTCTTTTAAAACTACAAGTCTAATTTAAACGATGGAGATGGCAAAAGTTGGAGAAAAGAGTAAGTGCGTCCGTTTACCAATGCCATTCTTTGGGGCTCTCTTGGTAGGAAAGCATGCAACATGCGTTTTTTGTGGAACCTTTGCAATTGCACTGCAGAGCCCTAGCATTTCTAATGGCTAATATCGACTTCTTGACTACCAAGGTTGCCAAAAAAAAATATTCTGTTGTGCGTGCAATTCCGTGCGTCCCTACGCCCGAACTTTTCATGATTTGGCACGGGAACCTGGTCAGCAATGGCCTTTCTCATGAAATGGATGATGTCACTCAATTTGGAAAGCGGCGGCAGGCAAATAAAAGATTCAGGATTATCCGTCTTTGGACACCTTTCCACTTTTGTAAATGAAGATAAGAGTATCACTGGAATGCAGGGTATCCCTACGATACTATGTTGCACAACAATATTCACCATAACGTATTTCAATTGGTTTCTCTACAGAGAGGAAAAACCTGGAGCGGATTCTGTTGTTTGGAGTTTACATTTCATATTTCATTGAGAAAGGATTTATAAGGTATAGGAGCACAGTTCGAACATTACAAGTGAAATTGGAATTTATTCATGATTATTCCTGGAGCACTTTTCGGTCTTATGTTTTTGGGAACCGGTTGGCTTCTTTAATAGAAAAGACTGTGCATGCAAGTCACACTGGCTACAAATTCTATCTAGTTGCTCGAGGGAATCCCACTTGGTCCCCTTCGTAATGTCAAGTTTATCCTCAGAATACGAACTACCGCGTGCTTGCATAACTGTCTGTGGAGTGGTCGGAACCAGCCACAGAGCAAGAAAAAGTCATTGCCCGTGTCGCTGTAGAGATCACTTTTCTAATTTATGATGGGGCCACCAGTGCACACACCTGAGATTGCGATTTATGCTGCGTGCGATGAATGTCTCCTTCCTAATAACCAAACCAATTCGTTATTTTCAAAACTCCGAACCCAAAAAAAAAAACGTGTGAGGATGTATTTCTTTGGACGAAGGGAAACTCAAAAGTGATTTTAGTTTTTTTTAAAAATCTCTCTTCTTAATTTTAGCACCACTTGATTTCAACGTTAATATGAAAAACTAAGTTGAGAAAATATAGGAAAAGAATTNTAGTTTTTTAAAAAAATCTCTCTTCTTAATTTTAGCACCACTTGATTTCAACGTTAATATGAAAAACTAAGTTGAGAAAATATAGGAAAAGAATTGAAATCTTAATAAAGTTTTCTTAAAAAAAACAAATTTCTGTGAATTTCTAATTTCCCACTTGTTTGCTCTGATACGCAGTTTACATTTTTTTGACAAGAATATTCATGAGGAAAGCTCAGCTTCTTAACTTTCCAGAGTAGTGTTTCATGAATAAATACGCGTTCGACTATATCCAAGCTATGATATTATATGCATCCAGGAGCAGTGAATGTATCCAGTGAAAAGTTTCTTTCCTCCACTTTCGATTACACTTTTAAAAACGTCATTTTTTTCAGAGGAGAAAAAAAAGTGAACGCGTCTTCTATTTTTCAGCTTAATACGCTTACGAAGAAGGGAAGAAAACAGGAAAGTTTTGCGTTTAAGAAAGTTACTAACTCGATAGAAAAGTTTTTTCAAGGTGTGTTGCGTGAAGGAATTCTCCTGCGGGGTCTTCGCAATAATTTAAAGTGTGTTTGTATTATTTTTTTTCTGCTGAGTTGTATGTCCATTAGTAAACTTTGTTTTTTTGTTAGCCTCAGTGTAGGCAGGTACGTACTTTAATGGTGTGCTAATGGTCGGTTACCTCCAAGAATCAGTTATCTGGGCAAGCGCTATATATTTAAGGACTCCATTAACTTATTGTACTTTGCTAAATGAGCTTGATATTTGTCATGTGGAAAAGGCATTAATTTTACCACCTTTCAGTGTAACTACATTACAGTGCTGGAGCAATTTAAGACTTTTACGTTTGCTGCAAAAACCTAAAAAAAAACTGGAAAACAAAACGTAGTAAATCATGTCACAAAGTATGATAAACGAGGGGGACTGCATGCTAAATAGGGAAAGCTCCGAGATTGAGTAAAAGTAACAGGAGAAGCAAATTGTGAATATGATCCTGCACTATTATTACCTTCTTAAAGTTCAGTTTCACTTACACATGGTATGAAGGGTGCTGCATAAAGTACAGACTAAAAGAATAAACATCTTTTAAATTAAAGACTAGAGTGGCTTAAGTTGAGAGGGAAAGCCCAAGTTAAGTTGGTGACCACCATAGAGGAATTTTTACAAATTCAAAATTAGTTTTCCATTGGAGGACGAGTATTATCGTTAGTCACTTTTCTACAAGATAGCTAGGGAATTTGCCTCGTAAATTCAGTTGTGGATAAGAAAACACATTTTCGTGCCATTTCCGCAGCACTTTCAAAATTCCTCATGTCTGACTGGCAGAATTCACCAATTTGACGAAACCTTACAAGAAAGGAAGTTACAGTTTTCTGCTTACCATAAGCAAGCATCCATTAAAAATTAACGAACAATACATATAATTGATTCGTTTCACTTGAAGTAAAATGTACGTAGGTATTTACATCGCCTAAAACCAGGTCATACTAAATTTTTGTATTTCCCGTTGACCACGTCTTCACATTTCCCAGCATGAAAAATTTCAGGTGAGCAAACTAAAATAATTGGGCCTGTTTAACGGAATGCATTGATTTTTTGCAGCAAAGCTCGACCTGCTGAATTATTTTGCAAATGAGTTTCTAAAATCTGAGTACATTGGGAACTTTTCACATTTTATTAATTGGGCTATACATGAATTCCCAGGACGCTTCACGAAATAATCAGCCAGTAGTTGCTTGAATTGGTGCAAGTCAACACGCACATAATTAGAAGTATCAATGTTAGTCTTGCATGGCTCCCATTTTCTTCATTTAACAGTCATGTTTAAGCATCACCAAAAATACTTGTGTGGCCGCCTGACTAGTTTTGTGTGTGAGTGCGAATAACTTCAGAATATGATTTGAGGAAAACAAGCAATACCATAATATTACTTTATGGAAATACTTGATTAAAAATTTCGGATGCATCTACAAATATGTGCCCTTGATGCGGCCGTGTGTTTATCACGTTTTAGTATTTTTTGTCCCGAATATAACGAGATGCTAATATTGTGCTCAATTGCTCTTATTGTTTGTCCGATTTGCACTCACCCAAATGTGCATCCAGAACGAATATTAAAGTGCTGTTTAGCCCACTTTTCTTTTGTTTTGCAACGTGATCAGAATGTAGACAAGAAACTATGAATCATGTGTAGCATCATGCTTACACGACCGATAGTCATGTATTGATATCATGATAGATATGTATTTCGTTGCCTGCAGCGCTTAGTGTTGTATTGTACTCTCATTATTTCTGAATTATACCAAGACCCAAAAGTAGGGCGTTCTTCTTACCTAACTTTTGTCGGTGATTTAAGTAGAATAATAACTAGCTGCACACGGCTTATTATGCTGCTATTATATTTCAATTTGGTAATTTAAGCCAAGGCTTTACCACATGCCTTGTGTCCACTCCAATTAACATAGCATAATTGAAATTTTGTATAAACTTATTATATTTTGATTACACGTAGTTCCGAAAAAAAGATGTTGATTGATTACTGTGAAGAGAGTCTATATCGCTCATATTATGTATAGTTCATGTAACATTCAGTGGAACTGCTAATGATAACACTTCTTGTTCAACACGAAGGGAAAGTCATTCCATGAATATATGAAAGTATAAATTAGTAAGGAGAAATTGACATTGCGTAGGATTATATGTAGCTGTGTACAAATGAGACATTCATTTGTTTGTGCTCAAGGTTCCAGCAAAAAAATTGTATCTGTGGCTTCCAGAAGGGATGAAGGTGGCTAGAATTTCTCAAGTTGTGAAAACGCATTAAGAAATCAAAGCACCGTGTGGTGGCACACATGATGCAGTACAAGGTTGCATAGTCCTCATTTTATTTTGTTTTTCTTCAAAGGGTTTACCACGGAATATTGCGAGTCTGAAATAAAAAAAAAATCTAAAAAAAAAATACTTTTTCAAGTACATAGCGTCTTCTTCATGTCCCTCCCTGGATGTTAAACACAAGACATGCACACACACAGGACCCGTGTGTATATATGTATGTGTGCACGTTTGAAGTTGCAGTTGCGAAGTAACTAGTTTCCGCATCGCAATAAGGCTGCGTGTGGTCACGACTTTTAAGTTGGGAATTCAAAAGCTGGCGAAATGAAAGAATGAAAAACGGAAAGGAGAAGAAAAGTATAAAAAAGAAAGAAAGAAATGAATGTTGCATTTGAGAGTTTCCATCGTGAAAAAAGGAAAAAAATGGTGGATACATATTTACAGCTTTTTTCTCTCCCATTCTTGGGAGCATACCACAAGCAAAGCTTATTATTGCCCTTTATATGTATATTTTAGCGTATTCTGGAGAGGAGCGCTACTGGTTCCATCGTGATCATCATCAGCGCCATCATAAGCAGCCTTAGTTGCGCTCCTTTTGCACTCCCAATTTCCATTTGTATTTTCATTCCTCATCCTTTTCTCTTTCTCTCGACTTGAGCTAAACGAGAAGAATAGTTTAACCTAGTGGTGCGAGTGAGTAAAACAAAAAAAGAGGTTGTAAATCATTCACTTTTCGTTTTTTC
>JAHZNF010003957.1:0-11427 GCA_027744215.1 Troglopedetes dispersus | reverse complement strand
GGCTATATAAGCCAGCAAGCTGCATCCAAACATGGCTGGTCCCTTGTAGCCACTCTGCATTGTGTCATGCTTCATGAAAAACTGAAGCATTCAATTTGTTACAAGGAGCCATTGGTAGAAACTCTCGCACTACGTTGGCAGGACCGATGTGTGGAAGTTCGAGATGCTTCTCAGGCTCTTTTACTCGCTGAGCTCTCACGAATTGGTGTGGAAGGAAGGAAGAAGCTTGTAGATCTGTGGGCCCCCTACCTACCAAATCTCAACGTTGATCCATTCTCTACAAATGTGAACGTGGCACCCATGGGGCAACAAGCGACACCTGTCACAACCCCATCCAGCCAAGGAGAACCTGCAGCTGATGATCAAGGCTCAGTTGCTGGAACAACCAGTGCCAACTCAGAACAAGATTTTGATGAAGATGTCGACGAGCCAAGTCTTAAGCCATCACCATCAGAGCACAAACGGAAACAAACAACAGCTATTATACTACTGGGTGTTTTAGGTGCAGAATTCGGGCAGGAGATTACGGCCAGGAGTATGGATACGGGCAGAAATAAAGGTGTGGAGGGCTTTGGAGTTGGAAATAGTAACTTGGCAAGACTCACAAGTACGTGCATTTTTTATTTCCTTTACATTTATTAGTGTGTTTGATGAATTTGTGCATAAGTAAATACCTAAGATGCTAGATACTCAGTCTTGTGGTTTGAACTTGGATTGAAGGTAAAGCTCTCAGTCACCTATTGTTGAATCCTCAACAAAATCAGGCAATCGGGGGCAAAGTGATTGTTGCCCCAACGGGGCCTTACTCTCCACTACGTCGAGCTGCTATTGACCTTATTGGACGTGGTTTTACTGTGTGGGAACCATTTCTTGACGTTTCGAAGGTTTTACTCGCTTTGCTGGAGCTGTGCTGTGAAGCAGACAATTTAGTCCCAAGGTGCCCCTTTGTCTATCTTACTTTACACCTATGCATAAGTACAGTTCATTATTCTCATAAAAGATTACTCATGGTTCTATGTGGCAGTCTTCTTTCAAGAGTAATTAATGCGTGGATGCATTTGCCCATGAAGAATTGGTGTTTTAATTTATGTTTTATGGGTTTAATTTTATTTCCAGATTAACTTGAACAACATTATTCTGAATCGTTCAAAACCAGAGATTTTACGCGTGATCGAGCTCCTCATTGAAAAAATGCAGTCAGAAATCTCAGAGTTGATTGTTGAGGTAAATTTTAACGAAACTTCTTTCAAGAAGACAGACGACTATGCGTACAGCAAAATGAATGTATACTCTTTGCGTGAGAAGTTGACATTGTCATGATCATCATGCATACTTTATACCATCTTTTGTAGGTAATGGACATTGTGTTGCATTGCGTTGACCACGGTCATCTAAAGACCCGAGGTTTAGGCGATGTGTTCCCGGTTTTATGTCGGTTTTCTCAAGTCACACATTGTCCTACAACAAGACGTATTGCTGTGGGTTCAAAGCAGGGAAATCTCGCAATTTATGAGCTGCGATCCTCGAAATGCCAAACAATACCTGCCCATTCCAGTCCCATAACAGCCTGCGCATTTTCACCAGACGGCAAGTTCTTGGCCAGCTACACTTGCACAGAAAATAAAATGTCGTTTTGGCAGGTAAAATTTACATAATAATAATAACCCTACGACTTCTGCTTTCCCTGGCTCAACATGAATAATATATGTATCATCGATCAATGCTATCCATTTCAAAGGGGGAGTAATAATGTCTCTTCGTGAAGATTTAATTTATTGTCAACCCTTTCTCTTGTATTTATAATGTTTCATTTTGTGAATATATTTTTGGGGTGCGCAGCAATCAAGTTCAGGGATGTTTGGATTGGGACATACGCAGACTCGGTGTGTCAAAACTATTAATACGGTTCCTTTACCTGACAACCTGAAGAATACAATTCGTTCACCTCGACTCGTGTGGACAGGATCGCGGAATGTGAGTTATAATCAATTTATATCGATAACATTTTTGTATTAACATTAGTTATATACTTGTGTCGTCTGTGCTTTTACAGGTGAGTCTCTTGCTTGCTGATGGATCTGAAAATCGATATGGGGTGTAGGGAGAAAATACCTGCTCGGATCATGCTCGAGTGTCCACTATTATTAGCGTGACACATATATTATAATTTGGAAAACCCCTTTGTTTTCCAGCTTGCTTGCTTGATCGAACGCTTGTCGGTATTTGAGAGAAAGTAAAAGTAGCCGGTTGTAGAAAAGAAAGGTAGCATATTGCACAGGATGCCAGTACTCGGTATGAAAATGATAGTGCGGTTCCTTTTGCCTGGTGCATCGTGCTAGAATTCTAGTCACACAAATACCAACAAAATATACTAATGTTATTGAATTCCGTAGATACGAGAGTTGAAAAAAATATATGTAGTACACATTCCGACTTCTATGGCGCTATTATGTAAAGCTACCTTGGGTTATTTAAACTAGTTAGGTTTTGGCAATTGAGTGTAAAGTGCAACGCATCTTGCCTATTACGTATTATGTCCACTCTGTTTCGAATTTTACTGGAAACGTGCTAGTGATATTCATCATAACAGTTATAAGTTAACGGATTACCAAATTATTCTGAACGATATACAAAAGTAATAAATAATAATTTGGTGTACGTGAGATGTATTTATTATAACTACTATCATTCAACTTGTGCATTTAAGCGTGAAAACTTCAGTGAATTTTATTATTTTGTGCGTACTTCCGCCGTAACACGTACTATTACTAGTTTAAAGTGCTTACCAGTAGTAGAATTTTGTTTATGTAAAATTGTTTACAACTTTTGTCATACCAGTGACATTTCTGATTTTCATCAACTTCGATTACTTCGTGTGTTTGTAATTGTAATCTCCCTTCTTATAAACCTTGTGGTTTCCAGCTCTGAAATAAAACAAGAACGCTTGCGTATTTAAACAAAATAGTAAAAGGAAATGTTGTGTTGTAAATTCACATTTTTATTATGATCCATTTTTATAGTTCTTTTCTTACATAACATGCATACAAAAACAGCATTTCGTACTTGGTTCATCGTCTTTCATGTAAAATATTGCAGGGAAAATAATCCGAAAAACAATGAAAACCACACCACATGTTTTATATCAGTGCATCAATTTTATTGTTGTGTAATTGCAAGGAACAAGAAGTAACATTGTTGTCAGCAGAGCCAGAGCAGAGAGAAAGAGGAACATGGGATTATTTTGTTTGCTCAAGTGCATCAACATGCGATTTCCTTCTGCTACTGCTACCTGACAAGCGGACAGGCGATCCAGAAAAGTTGGAGTGACTTACCCCAGCTCTGCAGCAGAAATGTGGTCGTATGATACATGAGGCTTGACAGTAAAAGAAGTAGCCAAATAAATTGCCTCCTTATTTCTGGAATGCCCCCAAGGATGTAAAGCTCATTATAAAAATACAATTTAATATATTTTTTGGAGAGTGAGTTTGGATAATGGAATCTTACAGAGTAAGCAACTAGAAACATTTCTAACTTTTAATTTGCAAATAATTTTTCTTCAAACTATAGCGTGCATTTTTAATTCATATTCACAATCGAAATAGTGGCAGTTCACTTTTTTCATGAGATGTGAAGTGACCAAGAGCTAAAAAGTCAGTATTTTATTAATAAAATGTAAAATCTGTTTATTTGAATTTAATAATTTACCTATCATTTTTTGCAAGTGGTCTACTTTATTTCATTCTGTTGTCTCAAAAGCTTTGAGGGGGACCATAAATAATGAGTACCACTTCCTATTTTTTATATTGAAATTCATGACATAATGATTGCATAGAAGAGCTGTTTGGTGCTGACAGGATCGCACTCATGATCGCTATGATCAGATAGAAAAGCATGCAGCAGTGTTTTCCATTTTGTATGAATGTATAAAACTGATGCTTTTATCGTTTAAATTTTTAAAATTAGACAACACACGTATCCAAACTATATTATTAAAGTGCGGTTAATTATGAACAAATGAACAACCTTCCACAAAAACCAAGTTGTGTTTGCTTATGCATAGGCAAAATCAGTAATTTTGGGAATAATAGTATGCATGCATTTTTACCTGTGCGCCACTGTATAATGTTTTAATTTTTATTATTTTACTATTTTGCTGAAAGCTGTGGTGGCATGAAACTAGGGTTTTATTATATTTTTTGTACATGAAAATTTCTTACTAGAGTGAACCTTATACTGGCCAAGTAAAATGATTGTTGGTTGTTTGTTGTGGACTCATGGAAGCTTGATCCACAATGATGCTCTAATAGTTGAGCTACGATGATGGATCTGTATTTATTTCAAATTTTCATTTTTATTGCACAAATAATTGTAATGGTAGATAGGTATTTTATTATAGTTAAGATTCACCGGTGCATGGAAAGACAAGGAGCAGAACAAAATAATGTAGCATTCAGCAGGGCTTTCAGAAAGTGGACAGGTTGGATTTTGTGGCTTGTGCGATGCTACATTAAGTTAAGCTCGGCAACAAAGTTAGTTGCATGCTCAGGGAAGGACTTTATCCTTTCATTTTTGTATTTTTTGAAACAGCATGATTAATGTTTTGCTTATCTGATGTGTGATGCCGAGTTTACAGGTTGGTTTGGTAAAGCCCATCCAATAATAAAGTTTCATTTTCACTGTGCAACACAGTAAAATACAATACAGCAGACAGTCGTGGCACAAGTTTTATATCCACTTGAATGACTAGACTGTGTGCACAAAAAACAACCCCATTCACATGAGTGAAGCTAAGTAGAAAAGGAAATTCATTGATTGTTGCCGGCTCTCTAGGTTGTAATCTTAATGCAGTTTTTTGCTTACCGCTGAGCTGCTCACTCTTGAAACTGAAGCAGCTCGCAACAGACAGAGCAGGATTCGCAGTGATCTGCCGAGCTGAAAAGCAAGAGTTGTGGAACGTTGGGCCTGGACCGTATCACTTAACTTAGTTGCCCAACACAGGTTGTGGCTCAAGATTGTTTAGCTGACCACTCGCTTTTTATATTCATTCTGTTTTATACCTACATACAACAATAAACCATGCCAAAAAAGATGGTGTAATAATATTATACCTAGCTCCTGTGAGTGCTGATTGTGGATACCTTAAAAAGGTAGAATTGCAATTCTCTTTTTTATATTAAACATCATGAAATGTTAGGACTACTCTACCTTACATAATACCCTGCAATGCGATATATGAATAAGTTTAGATGTGCATACATGGAAAGTGTACAAAAAGTAAGAGCGATTGTCTTCACAGCAGTATCACTTCGTCATGATGATCACTATTCTCATCAGTCAGTTCAAATCTTGAGCTCGGGATTAGCAGGAGTACGTAAAATTTTGCTTTACCGGGTTTTACTAATTCAGTCCGCCGCTGTCATCATCATCTCATTCCTCTCCATTATTGACGTGATCCTAATATTATTACTTATTGCAAGTGGAAAAAAGCAGGAAGGGTTATTTATTGCACCAATTAAGTATTATTATAATACATACATACTCGAGGAGACAAAAAGGAGTGTGGATAATATGATAATTAGTGTTGTGTCTGAGATTTTTTTTGCAAAATGCAAAAAGAAAGCTGGAAGGCATTTGGTGTAATGATTATTAGGATGAACGTGAAAGTGAATAAACCGGTGGCAATAGGTAATGGATTCCCTCGAAAATTTTAGTTCACTTACCTCTCATCCTTTCATATCATGCTTTGCTTTCATGCTCCTCTTTTATTTCCCTTTCGTGCTTCGTATTTTTGACAACAACATTAATACATGTAAAAAATGAGGTAAAGCAGGTCGTCTTTTGGTGAGTCCTGGCTGGGTGGACGGCCTAAGCGAGCCAGTTTGTCCGTATAAGAAAAGTGCATGTTTAAATTTAAATGTGTGCAGCCACATATTATTATACAATAGTTGAATTCGTCAGTGCGGTGCAATATCTCTAATCTCTATTCATTTGGCGTATTCTCATTGCGGGAAGACTTTTACATTGTGATTGCATTTGTAGTCTTGTGGAAATTTTTTTGTCTTTATATAATACCAGGTTTACATGCAATGTGAGCATGATTCTTGTGAGCTACAAAATCATGAGTTATTGTGTTGTTTCTGAAACTACATGTGGAGATTTTTTAGGATGACAGTGATGACACCCACCCTGCTGACTTGCGAAAATGGAAAATGCAGTAATAATTATTATATAAAACTTGTTCAATTCTCGGCTATAAACTTCACGATTCTGTTTTCCTCACAGTGCAATCTGAAATTCCAAATGCTTGGTAATAGAAAATAAAGTGATTGTTTTTGCGAATCAGTCAAAAATGATAGTAGAAAAATTATCTTCATAAATGCAGACTCTCTTAAAACAAATTGGCATGTCTCCTTTATATGAGGAAGCATACTTAGAGAGACGACGAAATAGGGACAAGACATGTTAAAGGACGGGGCAATGTGAAACTTGCAGTATTTCAACCCTCAATCAGGATTGTCACCCAGTAAGTTCCCTTTTTGTGACTGCAGTCATTTATATAAGGAAATCAAGTCATGACTGAGATATTCGATGCGGTCTACAATGAAGAGTTCATTTAAAGTCAGTATTAGTGGAGTGACTTTGCTAGTTAAAGTGAGTGTGAGATGGTGGTACGTTCTTTCATTTCTGACGTTGCAACTCTCAGTCGGTGCTCAGTTGTTCGGACAGCAAGACCGAACTCCTGCACCTCCATTTTGGTTGAATGAAGTTGACGTGACTCGTCGAACTTCTTCCAATCCGTTTATTAAACCGGACGTGAATAATAACAATAACAATAATGAGAACAACTACCCGTTTCAGCGTGACAATGTTCGTCACTTTTACCATCTTAACCTTGTTCAAGGACAGCAGGTTTACTCTAACACTTCAGGGCACATGTAAGTCTACTTCCATTTTCGCCTCCTTTCTGCAAAGTTTTTTTTTGCGTGGATAGTAACAATGTCATAAAAACTTTTGCAACACGAAAGAAAAATATTGTTTTGGATTTGCAGAGGGTTTATGATCATCGCGCCTTCGATCATTCAACCTTCATCTATTTATAAAGCGGTTGTCACCATCAATGATCTCACTGAAGCTCCTCGACTGGGCTCATTACTTAACTATAAGCCATTTGTAGATGTTCGCTTGGCGCTTTTCAGAAATGGAGCTGATATTCAGGGCTCGAATAAACTTATTTCGCCAGGTTCATCGGATACACTTCTTATACTTGTAATTACCTACTAGCATCTTATGTCAAAACATGTCCATATATATATGTAGCCGCTCATTAAAATACTTTGGTATGCTTGGACATAAATTTCGTACTCATTAATTAACGAATCATGTAGGTTCCAGATCAGTTGCCACATGCCGAGTATAAAATTAGAATAGAAGGCAACCATCCCAAGACAACAGGAGGAACACTCTTCGCTGCAGAGTCGCCTTTGAGTTTCTCAGAGAAATTTTTATCCATTTTGATTCAAACGAATCGATATGTATTTTCTGGAGGCCAAAAAGGTAATTTACTGAAATCGGCTCAAAATCTCGATTAGTTTTACAACATGTCCTACGATGAACCTGTTCAAAGTCTGATAAACTCTTTACCTTTTCTTCACCTTTGTTAACAGTTTTGTTTAGAATTATTTTATTAAAACGGGACTTGCTCCCATACGAAGCCCCGGTGGATGTGTTCATTCTCGTAAGAATAATACCAATAGTTCGTGTAGTAATACTTGTTCTACACACATAGCTGCGGAGCGCCTGCAAGTAATGCTCTTCTCTCAAATTGTAGGATCCTCGTGGTTTAATCATGCGAAGGTGGCCATCTCGTGTCAGTAATAATGGTAATTTAGTAATTTAAAAAATAGTTATTCTAATTGACATTCCTTCCTAGTCTCCACCTGAACTACCATTTTTGTACATGAGACAATTGGCAATAAATTGAACCCTTTCATAATGTAGGCGTCGTAGACATGGTATATGAACTACCCTCATTTACAGCATTAGGCAAGTGGAAAATCCGAGTTGTGGCCAATTCCCAGGTCCAGGACAAGTACATCTTGTTGGAAAAATATTTTCAGCCGTTGCACGAAGTATGTAAAAAAATATACCCATTTGTAGCGACAATTAAATCTCCCATTACTAATCATAGACCATTCACAAAAAAAACGGGTTAAAATATCTCAAATTTTTGCAGGTTTTCGTGACAATGAATCCGTTCATTTTATCAACTGTGGATAGTATAACTGTGAGCATAGGCTCGTTTTATGGATCTGAAAAGACTGTGCGAGGGAATGCCACTGTGCGTATGTATGGTTCGTATTGGGGTAAAAATCCTCGCCGAAAAGACTGGACACATATCACATCTCGAGAGTTTTTTCTTGTACGTAAAAAATATCAGAAAACAATATATTGTCAACATTAAAATATTAATTTGCTTTCCCACGTCTCGACGACAAATTTCAACAATGAATCATCATGAAATTTTCAACAATACGTATGCAAACTTCTTAATTTTCATAATGAAAATAATTTTGGAGACTGTTTTTTTGTCCATATTGTACCTGATTGTTGTATTCATTGTCAACTTTGTCTAACTGATATCCACCCATAAATATGAGTGTGTATTTATAGCTTCTGAAATATGCAAATAACCTCTTTTGAGATTAAAATCATCATGTCATTGTTAAGCATTTATCTTTTTTTCTCCTTCATGGTAATGGTCATCCTGTCTTGATGGTACATAGATTGGTGAGGAGGAGCTGACATTTGAAATGAGCGAAATCTCGCAAGTCATGGGAGATACCACCAATGTAGTCATTCGGGTTGAGGCAGACGTGAAGGAGTACTTTATTGATGAAACAAGATTCGGTACGAAGCCAACAAAGAAAAACAAAATCTCACTTTGTATCTACCCGGTATACGCTTGTGACGAGAATTATTTATACATGATATTAATTGCATTCACCTGTCAGACATTTGAATGTCCAGTAAATGTCAATTACCCTTTTGCATACAGCAATCTCGTCGACAAATAAAATGCACACAAAGAAAATGTTTTTGACCTGATGTACTCAATGACTTACTGAAAATTTATATTTTTTCTGTACTCTGATCTGTAAAAAAGGCTTCGCAGAGAGTCGGATAATAAGGGAAACGATACAGGTGAAATTTCTTGGGAATGCGCCATCAGTATTTAAGCCTGGACTGCCGTTCCATTTTGCTGTAAGAGCGTATAGTAGACCGCTGAACAAAGATAAAACAAGTTTGTTTTCTTGCCAATACGGCCATGCAAAAAAACCTAGACCGGTTTCATATGTTATTTGCATCTGTTGAGCAGGTAGCCATTAGCACTATGGACTTAGAAAAGGTGTCAGAGGAGAGGCTCAGCACCTCAACCTTCCGCATCCGATCTGAAGCATATCTTTTGGGTGGCCAGAGAGTTGATCTGGGCACGTTGGAATTACAACCGTCACAATTTAAAGATGAGGACGAGGAGGATAACTTCATTAATGATTCTTACGACAACCGTTACTACAGGGGCAATAATGAGAACTCACAGGAAAATTATGATGAGAGGATAAAGAGGACTGTTATTCTGAAGCATCAGTCAGTAATCTTATTTAAACAGTCGATGATATCAATAAAATTAAAAGCATGTCATTGTGTTCATTACAAATGTACTGATTATAAAAAGGGTGAAGCGGTATCTTGAAACAGCAATGGTAGAAATGGATTTGCATTTGCCAAAGACTGCATCACGTCTCGTGATTCGAGCCGAGTACGCGGACGAGTCGGGAAGTGTGGCTGCTGAAGAACTGACAGCCAGTGCGGCTTACTCTCCCTCAGCCAAGTTTCTGAAAGTTGTGATGAAAACTGCGGATGAGATTTCAGTGGGGCAATTTGTTGTTCTGCATCTCTATGCAAATTTTGCCATTAAACATTTTCATTACGTGGTAATGATATGGTGCTAAAAAGTACATGTTAATGAAAGTCATATTATGTGAATGAGAAATTGAGTTGCATGTTTTTATGATTTAGGTTGTGGCGAAAGGAATGATTATTAGTCACGGAACAGATCATTTAAGCACTTACTTGTTCGTCTACTGTGACACGCGCAAAGGAGAAATAGTCTCAGACCAGATTTTCGTTCCTGTGCACAATTTGTACAGACATCAAGCTCAGCTACAAATTAACCAGGCAAAGGACAGATCAAAAGACACGCTCGAGTTCCGCTTTGTCGGAGCACCTGCCGCTTACTTTGGTTCTTCAGTGCAGAGATCTGTGAGACACTTGATGCAAGCTGGTAATGAGCTTACCCCAGCCTATGTGCTTAATACATTGCATTCTTTGGAGCCGTGGAATAAATCTTTGAGTAGAATGGTGAGAAGACAACGAAGTGGTGAAAGTCCTGATGAAGTGCGTTATCTCCAGAGTTCGGGGTACGCGCTTGACACGTACTCGGATATGCTGCAGTCAAGCCTAATTATGTTTTCTGATGGATATGTGCCAAGATCACCTGGTCTGATAAGTAAATTATTTTCCCATACATACATCTCGTTTTAAAAGTCTTACATTTCCCCAAAAAATATTGGATGCTGTCCAACATGATGAAAGCCAGCACGTTCACTCCTCTCGTAAATTAATTTATCTCAGGTGGTGATGACTGTCCTGAAGAACACTGTCTGACAGTTCAAGGATGCTACAGATTTATAGAGAAATGTGATGGAATCAGGCAATGTCAAGATTCTACTGATGAGTTAGATTGTACGAGCGAGTGTTTTTTTTAAAGTGTGCATTTGTAATTTTAATGAAAAGTTTCATGAATGAA
This sequence comes from Troglopedetes dispersus, assembly GCA_027744215.1. NCBI lineage: Eukaryota > Metazoa > Arthropoda > Collembola > Entomobryomorpha > Paronellidae > Troglopedetes > Troglopedetes dispersus. Next base: position 560 of record JAHZNF010003957.1, on the reverse strand, counting down.
ATGTTCTCTAAACAGGCGACTTCATTGATGAACAAGATATTCACAACTTTCGCGTAACAAGAATCAGCCGATTTGCCGACTTTTACGATCCCAGTGATGGTGACTGGGCTTGGACAAAGGAAAATATAGCGCATGGCGGGGACTACATTCTGGTTCGAAACACCCCTGGTGTGACTGATACATGGTATCTGAGTGGTTTTGCAGTGAGCAAGCAGTTCGGCTTTGCTCTAATTGACTCACCGATTGAGGTATGGATAAAAAAATTAGAAAGAAAATGCTTGATCATGGTTTATATGTTTGTCTGCTTAAGTGATTCCCATGCATGCAAATTCATCAAATTTTACGACAAGCAGAAAGAGATATTTACATTATTACAAGATACCTCATTTGCAACCCCAATTTCTCACGCTAACTTCTTGTGCATGTGGTGGTATCTTATCACAAATTTGGTTAGTGCGGCACCACATGTAGAAACAAAAATGTTTAAAATCATCCATTTAACTTTCATTATCCCAGCATACATGAATTACAACAAAATTGACATTGTTATTATGTAATGC
>JAHZNF010003956.1:0-18355 GCA_027744215.1 Troglopedetes dispersus | reverse complement strand
AAATGTCTGTGACTCGGTGCTAGCTGTTTTTCTTCTTCCCTTAAGTTTCGCTAGCACCTTTTTGGTGACAAGAGAAATCAAAGGAGGGTGCATAGAAAAAACACCAAGAAAGGCAGCAATATTGAAAAGAGCGGCGACGGCATCCACGTCAGACTTCTTCCTTGAAAAATGCTCCATTTTTCTAGTCATTCCGAACATCATCATCATCGTCACAGTCGTTTTGTCGTGTTTATCATGTCTCCTTCGTTTATATTATCCAAAGAATGAGTATTACAAATCTATTATTGTGGGAATAATAGTATCAAGAGCGGAACAAGGCGAGGCGTGAGGAAAAAAAATAACTATTTTTTTTACATCAAACACATTTTCGAGTTGTGAGTCCTAGTGAGTAGGTTACTTTCAGGAGGAAAATAAAAGTCATTTTTTCGTTATGCAAGTCATATTTGCGCGGATTTCTTCTCTAAAACAGGGGGATAACAATTTTACAGAAGAAGAAGGAGAAAAACCCAGACATTATATACTCCAATGTGTTTATGGAGGAGTCTAAAAGGGATGGAAACTGCGTTGTTAGTTCGGTTCATGAAGGTTGAAATGGATGCTCTATAGAAATAAAATGTTGACTACGCCAATATCATATTTCTCATTGTTGTTACTATGTAGAGTATACCAACAGTAAAAATATTTGTGAGGAGGAAAGCATAACGAAAAATAGGAAAATGAATATGATTATATTTTTCCTTTTTTTGTGCGCCCGTAAGTCATTTATTATGTTTTTTTTCGGTGCTACGAGCTATAAGTTCTGCTTGCGCTTTTCCTATTGCATTCATGTCTTACTGGAATTTCTCCCTATTCTGGTTCTATGATATGATAAACGTGTTCTCGCGTCGAGCATTTTATGTAAGTGTACTAACAAGGAATATGGTAATGGGTGCAGTTTTTTTTGTTACAAAAATATTTACATTGTAATGTCCTTGTTACAAATTGCCCAGATTCTTTTCTGGAATACATTTATATTCTTATTGATGATCGAAACTGAGCTGATGATAACATCGGTACACGCACCATTTTCAAGTTCAGCACAATATTATTCATGGTATCATTTCTTTATTTTCATTAAAAAGAAAAAATACTGATTCAGGAGTTCATTCAATGTTGTGTCTTTTCGTAATTTCCGTCCCTGTGAAACTCATAAATTATCCAGACAGAAGGCAGTTCGGCTGTATTATTTTAGAAAGCGCATTCTTCCTTTCACAATGCATCCAAATTGTCGTTGCCATTGTACTTGGATTAAATCTTTTTTTAAACATACAGGATGAAAATATCACCAGCAAAAAATTAAACGACGCACAAAAAACGGGAAACACGATTGATATGTTAGCTACTAGCTCAACAGACTGAAATAATCATATCATCATTATGATTCCCATCAAAAACCGCTTCCTCCAGAAATAATCTCTGAGAAGAAAAAGGGAACAATCCAGCTCTTGGATTAACTTGCACGTACGAGAATCCTCTTCTCCTTTCGTTTCATCACAGTTAACTCGAGGAAAGGTAGAGATTGAGGTTGGTTGTCGTAACAAAGTTACTTTACTTTCCTCGTTCTTGCTCCGGGACATTTTTTGCACGACCGCAACCATGAAAGTGGAGCCGTCATCATACTTCTCCCACTACTTATCTTTTTCTCAGTGAAGGCAAAAAAACAACTTAACTTTCTTCGTCTTGCTCTCCAGAACTGGTTGGACTGCTTTATTTGAGGCAATTACATTATTATCTTTTTTATACTTTCCCGCCACCATCGACATCATCCTCTTCTTCGAAAACAGCGAGAGAAAAAGAAAAAAATGTCTTTAAGTGCCTTTCGAATTTTTTCCTCGTTTTGGCTACTATATATTTTCCCTTGTTGGCGGTTGAACTAGTACAAACCTGACAGGGAGAGAAAAAAACGAGAGAATTGTCATCGTCTTTTTCTACTTCACACAAACTGCCGGAATCATTTCGATTTTGGCACTTGTCCAGAAATAATCTGTCCAAAAAAAGAGAAGACAAAGTGTCCCCTTGCCTTTTCGTCGAAAAAATAAGAAGTGCAAGGACGAATTATGTTTTTTTTACCCGAGAGAAATGTTTTTATATATTTTGGATCTCCTTTTTGGATCAATTGTCCATCGAGAAAGAAGAGTCATCCGCTAAAAAAAATCTCAATTGGGTACAATATAATTCATGCCTTTTAAAAATATTATTTTCTCAAAATTGCTCCTTCAATAATTCGTAAAAAAAGAAGGACCAGTTCCATTGCCGACGGGAAGAAGACTAAAAACTTTTTATTTGAGAATATAAGGACTTTTTTCAGTGGAACAAAATTTGTTGTTATTTTATTGCTGTGGCTGTACATGTCAGATTCAAGCGTGTGCTTGTAAATCAAGTGAAAAAGTGGGAGCATTTAAACAGCAAGATTTTCCTTCTCGAGGAGTCCCAATCATTCTAATGGGTTATTTTTGTCTTGATCACCAGAAAAAAATGTACTGTATCTACTGATTTCCCCCTATGTTTTATATTGTGAGTGCACTACCGAAGTACGTACTACTTCGGTTGATCATATATTTAAAAAATGGAAACCACAGGAAAAATAAAAAAGTCTCTCGTCGACGAGAGATCAGCTAAAAAGGGATTTTTAAAGTTTGGACTAAAAATTAAAGTAGTAAATTAAACTCGTGACTGTTGAAAAGGATAACCTTGAATCTTTTTGCCTACGCAAACATTTTGGAGACATATAGATTTAGGACCTGTAGATACAAAGGAGTGTAAGAAATTGGATAAAAAAGGAGGAAATGCAAGGTTTTGTTTGCGTTTTAAAGGGTTCGTTCGTTGGAGGAATACTAAAAAATCTTGTTTTAAACACACCCATCCACAAACGTTTCAATACCTTTCTACTGCGAACTATTTCAATGCAGCTGCAATTCAATGAGAATTGTAAAATGTTCCATGATTTTTTTTTCACAAAACTCATCCACTGCTTCAACAGCGAAGAAAGGAATAAAAAGGAAATTTCTTCTTTGCAAAAAGCAACCAGAATATGTGATTTTGATATTTTCCTTTCCTTCTGATAAGAAGGGTGAGTTTTCCCATCATTATCAAAACTCGTTTTTTCTCTCATCTACTTAAACATGCATTTGAAGCCAGCATTATATTATGTAGTATAGGGTGATGATTATGGGAAATGGAAAGGCTTTTCTCTTTCTCTAAAATGCAAACCCATGTACTTTCAATGCACTCAGAGATTGTCATCCTGGTGCAATTGGAGAAAAGATAAGGATAGGATAGGGAGAAGATGATCATCTGTATCCTTATCCGTTATCCTTGGGGATTAATGGCTTCATAGGTAAGTCTCATCCGCTAACATAGGCCATTTTTTATTCCATTCGTCCTCCTTACTAACCATCAAAGACACCTTTTTGGTGCAAGTAGTAAAAAACGGGAAAGCTCCGTTAGTAATTTTAAAAGTCGCCCTTCCTGGTTTTCATCCGTCATTCTTATACCCTTCATTTGTGCATTGCTCAAAATTCGTCCGTCATCTTATCCGTCATCCTGCTTATATAGCTTTACCCTCATCCTGCTTATATAGCTTTACCCTCATCCTGCTTATATAGCTTTACCCTCATCCTGCTTATATAGCTTTACCCTCATCCTTATCTTTCATCCTAAGTTTCCCGGATGACCATCTCTGTTTACATTTATCTATATAGCAGAATTTCTTTGAGTGAGAAAAGGATTTTGATGAGGAAACGTCGCAATGCATTTTGGGTGCATTCCTTACTTATCTCAAGGAGAAAGAATAACATCTACTTATCCCTGGTAGGCTCCTTAAAACTCTGTTTACAATGTTCTCGTCGTCGGAGGTTTTTTTGTGCTTCTGACTTTTTATTTACTTTTACTTCTGGACTTAGTGGCTCCAGTTTTAGTCAGTCAGTGAGTCAGTCCCAAGCTCATCGAATGCACTTTTTATGGAATATTCATCTGGATTATTTTGTTGAGTGGGAATCTGGCGACACACTAGTTGGAAACGTAATATCTTGTTCTAAAAAGCCACATCAGACTTCCTCACTTCTCAGTTTCAGTTCTCATAATAATCGTCATTGCTAAGAAACGTTTATTTAGGAAAGTGAGTTGTCCTTGAAGCATCCATATATAGCTCCACTCACTCACTCAGTCCAAGTGTAGGTGCTGATGCACAAAAAAAAGAATTTTACTGCCCCCAAATCCTCTCACATTTAGAATGATGCAGGAAATGAAAGAAATGTGTAACTTAAAGCAGCGCAGCATTACTTACGACAATCCCGTGAGTCATTGGCGACTACAAATAACACGTGGTGGAGGCGCCAGAAAATGTGTGCACACAGAAGAAAAAAACGGATGAAAGTAATACCACGAGAGTCGTCATCAACATCATGAAAGTATGAGAAGAGACGAATATTAGACCGTAAACTGATCTGATTGTGCTCGTGTGTACCAATCAAACATTATCGATATTGAGATGTCTCTTTCTCTATCGTCTCCTAAAAAACACAAAAAAATATTTCCAGTGTGGCAATGGTTCTTGTAGAAAATCACAGGCACAAACTCATCTTAAAGTATCCTGCGTTCTCTCACGCAAAGCACAAGTTCACGAGTCGTACTCAAGTCTTTAAGTACCTTTTTTGTGTTCCCACCACCGAAGTTGCGCTGCTGCTACTGATGATGATGACTTTGATGACGATGAAATGCAATCAATGGATGCACTCTCCAGGAGAAAGTGCTCTCCAGAATGGTCACAAAAAATGCACTTCCCTTCGAAAGAAGTCTGTGTGTGCGTGAAGGTATTTTCTACGCGCGAAGTCTTGGAACAAATTTTTTTATGGATTTTCTCCAATTTGTTTTCGTTACGAAAGAAAAATTGGGAAGAAAAGTTATCATTGCTTTGACTAGTTGGTGTAACTATATGGCTTTCCCTCACTTTTCTGGACACACGAAATGGCAAGAGGCTTTCGAGTTGTTTTGTTTGATCTACTATACCCACAAAATGTGCGAAGGTGGGAAAGAATTTCATGATGATTTCTATTTTTTCGAACTTTTTTAGAGATAGTTTCTTTTCGAGTTTGACAAAAACATTCTTTTGGTTCCATTCAAGAGATATTACGTCGCGAAAGTAGAAACTGCGTAGGTCCAAGTAAATACCGAATGTTCGTTCCTTCCACTCTGCAGATATTAATTCTTTGTACTTGCAACTCGGCAAAAACGGAGCAATGACGCCATTTTCGTCCTTATGCACTTATTTCGTTGTGGAATGGAATGTCGTCATGAGGAATTGTAAGTGATCATCCTGATAATGTCTCCACGCAACCATATCAGAGTACACATACATATTTTATTCGGAAGTGTACAAACATTTTCTTGTACTTTTAACTCCATTCTTTTTTTGCATATTTCGGTAAGAAGTCTTGAGACTAGCTTGATAATACGTCTGCATACCATTTCAGTTTTTTTTTGTGATGGAATCATTTGCTATTTTAGCTTGCTACAAAGTACCATAATAATTCCTGGCTTTTCAAATCTGGAAAAAGTCTAAAATCATGTATATGTGTAGCATGCCCTCATATATGTGTATGGTTATCATATCAAACATACACGAAGAAGAGCCTCAGCTTTTTTTCACATTTCTGCTTGGAAGGGGGAAACTGGAAAACTTTTCCTCTCATTTCAGGTTTTTGAGCGGAGAAGGGAAATGAGATGAAGGTAGTCTTATTATTACCACATCTTTTCACATTGATAAAAGGAGCAAGTTATAAAAAACTGGTAGATTTGAACATAGAAAGTCTGGCTTCTTTGCCTACTTACACATTCATTCATTCATCCCTTCCGTACAATTTCATGAAAACCAAAAGATAAACGATATGATGGTGTAGTCTGGTTGAGCGTGAGTTTGGTGACTTTTTTGAGTGATGATGATGATGGATGAGATACTGAGATGGCTTGCATGATGATGATGTGTACTTGCCTTTTGATGATCAAGGAAATGCTCATGGAAAGTCATCACACTTGCAGCTAATGGCACATGTTGTATCATGTGTGCATACCAAAAGGTATTCATCTGGGATATTTGACTAGCATCAGTGGTGCATCTCTTGGTCGGAATTTGAAGTGAAAGGGATGCAAATGTTCAAGAAAAGAATCATTAAAAATTCTCATAAGTGAGTGCATATCATGAGATGATGATCATATATTACGATGTTTGGGGGATGTAAGGTACTAAAAAAATTTTTCCTTTACTTTTTTTCTTGTCTGTAGTATTGGTTTTCTCAGGCAAGTGAGATTAATTAGTGGAGGAGTGGATTGTAAGGGATTATTCGTGGAAAGTTAATTGTTATATTTACCTTGGCTCCATCCATTCGTGATTTCATGTGACATGTATTTGCATTTTGTCAATATAGCACTTTCCAACTGAAACCCATTTTTTGCCAACATCGTGTGCAGAAATTATATAAATAGATACTGAAAATTTCATAATACCATGATAGCTGATGCACTGTCCAAAGAGGTTCAATGGCAAACTATAAATTCAACCCTGATGACGGTTCACAATATAGATAAGGATTTGCATGCAATTCCAAGAGTGAAAGATAAAGCACGTTTTACATGCATACTGCTATCAACATACGCTTTCCTGTGCTTTTCTATTCCCTTAGAAATGTATTCTGTAAGATGGTGGGACACTAAAAAGTTATTTAGTTCGAGTGTGTTTCAAAACTTTAAAAAATGTAAGTGTACACTTGTTAAATAGAATGACAAAAATGGGGATGACTTTATTCGTATGCAAAGGAGAACATCCTTTTCTTGTTTCTCTCCTCGCTCTCAGCGGAAAAGGCAGACAAAGTGAAAACAAGATGTTGAGCAAAATCGTACAATATTTTTTGTACTTCCCCCTTTGCTTGAAAAAGTGAAAATCTTGATTTCATGTCATGTTTTAAGCACGTTCTTTATGCATAAACATTTCTCACTTTCTTTTTCATACATTTTCTCTGTTTGATGATCATCATGATAATCAGCCAAGAAATAAGTGCATCTGTGTACGCACAACTTGCAAAGGCAAAGGAAAGTAGACAACTCATATGAACCGAGCGGAGACACTCCGCAGCTATCAGTGTTTTTGAGTTACTGCTACACACATGTGAGGAAAGATGATGAAGAAAAACATTTAAAGGGAGAACGTGACAAACATTAAAGGAAATACACGGGCATATGTACAAAGAGAGAGAGTGTGTGCATTTGCGCCGTCTTTTTAATTCAAATATTTTTAAAAGACTTTGTGTGTCAAAAGAAATATTTCTAAGCTTAGAACGAGTTGTGTCGCAGAGGAAAAGGGAACTGGCGGGATATGACAACTTATTGAGGAAAGATGATGAAGAAAAACATTTAAAGGGAGAACGTGACAAACATTAAAGGAAATACACGGGCATATGTACAAAGAGAGAGAGTGTGTATTTGCGCCGTCGTTTTAATTCAAATATTTTTAAAAAAGAGTTTGTGTGTCAAGAGAAATATTTCTAAGCTTAGAAGGAGTTGTGTCGCAGAGGAAAAGGGAACTGGCGGGATATGACAACTTACAGAAGGAAATGTACAGATTCTCTTGTCAGAAAGTGTCACAAAAGAAACGGTTGTTACAAAAAGGAGAAATCCCTCCTAAAATAAGTATTTTGTTTGCAGGTTTGATGAAAAACGATAAACAGTTTTACACTCCACATGTGCCATACTTGCGACAGAAAGAAATTGGAATTTTGCTATTTATTTTTAGCGAATTCAAAAGAAGAAATAAACTCTTAAAGATGAAACGCTGATATGGATGACCCAAATACACGTACAAGGTAAACAGGATAGTCATTGAAGCTCCATGGATTTCTCAAAGGTCTGTGTGTTTTATCCAGACTCAAGTAAATATATGTAATTGTCTTGATTGAGCTGAAGCCCGGTATTCGTCTTTATTTGATACTCGCGCGACTTTGTCAGACTGTCTGATCTGACCAAAATATTGCGCTAAATTTGAAAATTGTATTCCGTGTAGAAGTCGCTGTGGTCTTTAAAGGATTGATGTGTGCGCATCTCTTCAGATGACTTTTTTTGTGGTTGTGTTCGAATCGTATTTCAAAATGTAAACCCACGCACTGACGTGTTATTATAGGCAACGATAACAAGAAAAACATGTGCCTTCTTTCCCTACTTTGGAAGATATTTTCTCAGTTCACTGGAAAATAAATGAAATGAGTTGACAACTTTTCCTTTTTGTCTTTATTTGATACTCGCGCGACTTTGTCAAACTGTCTGATCTGACCAAAATATTGTGCTAAATTTGAAAATTGTATTCCGTGTAGAAGTCGCTGTGGTCTTTAAAGGATTGATGTGTGCGCATCTCTTCAGATGACTGTTTTTTTTGGTTGTGTTCAAATCGTATTTCAAAATGTAAACCCACGCACTGACGTGTTATTATAGGAAACGATAACAAGAAAAACATGTGCCTTCTTTCCCTACTTTGGAAGATATTTTCTCAGTTCACTGGAAAATAAATGAAATGAGTTGACAACTTTTCCTTTTTACAGAAAAGAACCTCTCATAATGAACAAGGAAAAGTAAAAAGTTTTCCTTTTAAACCAAACTAGCTTCTTGTGTTTCTTCTTTGTTGGATTCGAATAAAATAATAGTGGTGGTGCTGCACACTGTTGATAACACTCCTACTGATCGCGAGTTTCATCTTTAACTTCCTGCGGTCTTCTGAAAATGATTGGTTGAATTCCTTGAATATTCACAAAGTAATCCTGAGCGTGTTAGCATGCCTAATGCACCCTGTACCCAAAAGGTCAAGAACCAGTGCCTTCAGGCTTCAAATTAGTCTTTACCGAGTAGCAAAAATATTTTTAACAATTTCAATTTTTAGTTCTTGTTTTTGGATATTAAGGTATCATCTGCCGTGCTACAAACCTAAAGTTATTAATACTAACTGATTCTCGTACTATTTAAATGAAAAATTAATATGTTTAATCTACCTTGCATGAACAGTTAGTTTAAATTCCGCCCCATAGAAGAATTGATAAAGAGGAAACTTAGTACGATTTGTCTATGATTAATGATTTCATTTTTTTTCGAGATTCATATATTATGTAGCGTGACGATATACCACAAGTACTAAATCAAGTCAATAAGCATACTACACTATATGCATAACAACAGGCGGAAATGAAATATATACTTGCACGTATTCAGTACTTCGGGGTTTTAACTAAAACCTGATTTCCACAATTCCATCGTGTATTTCCCATCCCACGTGAAAGTTGGCTGTATACTGTTTGCTATTTGTTTAATCGGCATGAACCAAATGAAAAAAGTCGACGGGAAGAATAGATAATGTGTGAAAATATGTGTGAAGGGAAAAGCCTGAGTTTTTAAAAAATGCGAAAATAAAAGAAAATTCTCTAAAAAAAAACATTTTCTGGTTTCGTATGAATACTTATTTTCACTTCTTCAAAGTAAAGCTAAAATATGCAAGGTAAACCTGAGCGCGAAAAAAAAAACAAAAAAAAAATGAAGAAGAAAGGAGGAGGTGGGTAAAAGGAAAGAGAGACAGAGAAGAAATCACCAACTTGAGACAGATATAGCTCATTAGAGATCCATTCAAAAGTTATCTATCTTGATTCACTTGCTCTTTCTCTCACTGAATTCTCAATTATGGAAAACCCATTTCGTCAGCTGAATATATCAGGAGGAGGCCAACAAGGGAAAAGGAGGCGTAAAGAAAGTAAAGTGATGGAGAGAAAAACAACTGCTGCTGCGGAATGAAAATTCATTTTAAACGAATAAAAAAAGAAAGTTTTCTTCAGATGTTGGGAGTTTTTTTTTCCTGATGGAATATATGTGGCCCAAAAGAACCTCCACAGCCTCCGCTGCTCCATTCAGCGTGGATGAGTGACTTCATTCCACCTCACTCCCACCAACTTAGCAAAAGCTATGTTACAAACCGCCACACATAGAAACACACTCTCACTGGTGTGATGATGACGATCATCAGAACAATGAGACGCAGATGAACTACCTTGTTTTTCAAAAAAATAATTTGCTCGCTTCCTCTTTTCTTTGTTTGTTGATTTGGAAAGGAAATTTTGTTTGGAGGTAAAAGACTTCTTGTTTCCGAGAAAGTTTGAATCGGGATTATTTCTGTGTGGGAAAATAAGTGCTATTAAAATTTAAAAAAAGATGGAGTGAAAACTGTTCTTTTTTCGGATAGTTCCTTTCTCCAGCGGAAGGTGTTAATATTCTCGGTCTAGTCTGGCCATATGTCAGCATTTCTTGTTGTTTTCAAGCCACTACTATTCTTAACACGTACGTAACACATTTTAAGTTTTCCTCATACTTCGCCCACCCGCCTTTTTAAATTTTCATTTATAAGATGGAGCAAGTGAAAAAATGAGAGCCCGCTTAAGTTGCTCTTATCTCTGGTTCGGATGTCAAGAATGATGCTCGAGTTTCGTGTGATGATGACGAATGTTGTGTCAGCTTGCTTTCAAACAAAAGTAAACGTAAAATACTGTTAATTTAAATATTCTAATTAGAAGGTGGTCACTACTTGTACGTAACTGTAGTTAAGAATTCACTTCTTGTCCAAAACAAGTAAAGTTTCATGGGACATTGAGTGAATCAGGAGTTCAAAAGTTAATTACCAGAATGTATAATAAAATCGAGTCACACTGGATGAAACAATTTTTTGTCCCTCAAAAAATGAATTTTCATGAGTATTTTACAAAACAACCCTCAAGAAAATAATAAAAAAAAACAAGTTTCAACTATCATGCTTACATACTCCACTCTTCATTGGAAAGCTCTTTTTGCAGTTGCTGCTTCAGAGTTTCGTGAAGAAACGTCTCTATATTTTTCCAGTATTTTTTTTCTTCTTTTCAACCCTTACGCCTGAAGGATACCGGGTGGCAGCGCAAAATGGCACGCGGACAGCAGAGGAACATGTGTATGTATAAGTGAGTTCACCCAACTCTCATTCTTCTGATTCAAATGTTACGCCTGAGTTGTAACAGTCCATTATGGAATTGTGGAATGTTTTCCTTTTCCCTGGAACAACTCATACTACAGACTTATCGTCGTCGTCTGGAAATTTGGCGTCAGCCAACAGAAAGACTTCACCCTCGTTTTCCCTGTCATCCTTTTCTTCCTTCTTGTATTATTGCGGGCTTATATTTCTTCGGAATGTGGCTACATCAGATTGCGTAAAGGATGATCCTTTGCCCAGAATTCATATGCAATCCAACAGTAAAAAATCTTTTTTTTGCTGTGAAGCAGACCAAAGACTATGAGAGTTGCGAAAGCAAGGAAGCAGCAATGGTAATAAAAATATGAGCGTAGTCGTCCGTTCATCATTGTTGTTGTTGGAGGATCGCGGGAGGAAAAAAGGATAATTTACTGAGATTCCGGCATATATATATTTTTTTCACATGAGCGGGATGATTTCACTCGGTGCGTTTCACTCTCAACGCAACGCAGCAGTCTTAGTTCCCATCTTTTCTTTTTCAAATTGTACACCACCACCGCTGTGTTCTGTTAGTACCATCAAGCCAACAGCTTTCATTCACGCTCCACTTGCTTTTTTTCTATATTCCTCACTGAGAAAACGGTGCACGCGTACATATATCAAGACCTTGACGACTCTATCAACAACTTATAACTTCATTATAAAATACTGTATAAACGCACTGATTTGGGTTCATCTGATTTTTTTACTTCTTATACTACTGTCTAATTCTTTTACGCATGGTCCAAACTAACATCACTGAAATTCCAGAACATATGTACATACGAAAAAGAGAACATTGTGTCTCGTTCTTTTTCTCTCGTTGCCCTTGAAAGGAAGGCACCAACCCACAACATAAAGCAATAAGGTTTATCTATTAATTGCAGAGCGCGTCGTTGTTTTAAAGCGGGAAAGATGTTTCTTGTTCAATTTTGTTCGCGGGTTATTATTCTGATAATACAATGTTTAAGCGTACGTTTTTTATTCACTTTGAATTGTTTAAAGTTAACTCATTAAAGTAACTAATTTTTTGTAGTATGTTTCAACATCGAGACCCCCTTCCAACGTACGTCCCAATTTTAGGAATGAGGACTCCTACTGCTCCGGACACGGAAGTTGTGAACTTTAATGTTTGTCGATAAAAACACTCATGATTTTTTTTACAAACTTTGCTTTTTCAATGTCTTGTTTCACTCGTTTCATTCATTAGCGCAATTCTTTGTTGCGAAAACCAATTCGCTTGTTAATTTCAGATGACACCAAGCTGTCATCTCGGATCACTCTTGCTAACTACGCTTTATGGCTTGCTCAAGTCTTTCATAAACTGTATTGTTATGTCAAAATTTCGCGTGAAGTGCGATTATGGCATATAGTACTGGTTTTTTCTTTCTGCTTCACGTTCTTGCGTTCTTGTAAAAATCCCGAAGTTGAAGTGTGAAATCACAAGGGAGGTTTAATCCAATTTTCACCAGATCAGCAAGACGGCAAAACAACTTTTACTCCTTGTTTCCTAAGTAGTTGACTGGAAGAAGGAGAGAGATTGAAAGATAATAAACTCCTGTCGGTTTGATCATTATCGCCACTTTTGTGTAGGTGCTACTTGCTATACTATACAACTGTCTGTATGACTTTTCATGTTACAAAAAAATTCTTCCCGTTCATAAATCCACATCATTGAGAGTGAAGCGAAAATGATTTGAAATTCCAATTTGATGTTATCTGTTTTTGTGTTATTGACGTATCCACGAAGTTAAAAAAACACTAAATTTATGAACATGAAAGCTTTTCCTCAACTCAGTAGTTACTTGGCTTTGAATGGGATTTTGATCATGATGACTCCTGATTTTTAAAAAGTGAATGGTGTAGCTGTCACATTAAGAAAGGATTAGATGAACTTGAAGATGCTTGCTTTACGGTTACGTTTCCCGACACCGCATGCCATCAGGCAATTCCTGAAACTCGGATTCATTTGGAATTCAACCCTGGAGGAGTTATAAAGATGACAAAAAAAAACACCAGAACGATAAAGGTGGTTGCGGATACTGCTTTAAACTTTTTAATAGTTCGTGGCGGCAGAGTTATTCCTCCGCTCGTTTTTATGACAGCGTTCTGAGTGGGTGGCAAAAGAAAGGGAGAGAATTATTAACTCAAGATACTTCAGTCTATTAATGCTCATCATGGTGCCAACTCCTCAGAAGAGGGTATCGAGTAGCACAACCCTTTCTGGTTTTTTTTTGCTTTACTCATCAAATGTAACTTGTATTAATGAGATAAAAACGAGCGTCATTTTGATTGTCATCGTCCTCATTTTCTTCCAAGAAGGATAGGATGAGGAGGGAAGATACACTTTTGCATGCTTCGCGCATTTTTTGCTCGTTTGACTGGAAGAAATAGCAAACTGCAATAATAATAATAAGGAAGAAAGTGCTGAAAGCATAACAATAACTTATTATGCTGATATGTGTACGCCTGGTTTGATCCCATTTCACAGTGCATTTTCATTTATTCCATTTATTACACTACTGCTCTTTGTCATCGTTGTTGTCAAGTGGCTGGTGACGTGGGATTTTAGATGGTAGTGGCTAATGTAGTTGTTTTGCATCCAGAAGAGAAGTTGTGAGTTTTCGTTGGAGACATTCTATTACCTGGATTGCCCATTTCCGCTTCGTGCTCCTCTTCCATTTTATTGTTATGGAGCCACTGATGGGAGTCGTCTGTGTTTTAATCACTTTGTCTCACTTGCATCTATTTTCGTCTCTTTCACTCCACCCAGCATCTACCAGCTTTCTTCAGGAATCATTATGATCTAATGTGGTAGCTTTAAAGGGAGGTTTGTAATGGTATATCAGAATCACAGTCCTTGTCAGACATCAAACACATTTTAATCAGGGTAACAGTAGCAATAATGAGGCTATACTTTTCTAATGACATAATTCCGGGCATTACCATAAAGTGAAATATTTATTGAGTCTTGCCGTCACTTTTATTTTATTTTTGGTTTCAAACTTCATAAAACCTTGGTTAACTTTAGCCTGCAAAACATACCGCCTATATTTTGAACAGTACATTACGAACGTATTATGGGATTTATTTATTTCCTTCTTAAGCGAATGAATTTACTTTTGTACTTTGTGGATTTTTTTTAATCTTCTGCCAAAGCTGGGGAAATCGTTTTATTGAAAGATATGTCTCAACCAATCGTAAAGTTTCGTTTCTCCTGTTTTCTTTACCAACCATTTAAGGAAACACTTAATTACATTTCGATCATGTAGACGATAACTTAAAGTTTCAGCGTTTTAAAGATTAAACGAGTACATAAAGCAATTCTTTGTTTTTAAATTATCATGACTGGCATAATCCTTCCGGAGGTTCTAAGTGTTTCGTTGTGGCTGACTGTGAAAAGAAGAAAGTAAAACGCATTAATATTTTCTTTAAGTCCACCGAACTATTCGTCTTGCATTTCCCCAGTAAAATTGTTTACATTTTCAGAGTGTTTACTCAGCTTTTAATTTGCACTAAATTGTTTACATAACAGGCTTCAGTAACCTCGATTTGTCCGCCTAATTAATCCAATTGTTCTTCACTTTTCCAAGAAGATACAACAATATTCTTCATTGATTGCTGAGGACATACATGGCAAAAGCTGTTCATGGTCAGTTGTCAGTCAGTATGCTTTCCTTATAAACAAATTTTTTGCCACGTGTGCCCATACGTACCTCCAAATCATCAAAGTATTCCTTAACATGTTTACATTTTCTACTTTGTTACTACAATTTTGACAACGTGTTAACGCCCTCTTAAGCCTATATTTCCTCACTCATATTGCAACTGATGATGACAGCGCAAAAAGTAGGCTTATCTTCGTCTTGCTATCAGTTTATCACAATGATTTGATCACATATAGACTTCGTCATAGTCATTCCTTGAATGTAAAGATTAGAAGAAAAATGTTTAGGAAAAATCAACTGAACTGCCTATTTTTATGCATTTATCTTTTATGGAAAGGTATAACACTGATAAAAGTATGCCTTCAAGCATTATACAAAAATAGAAATATATTTTTGTAAGCAAGGGTTAGCTTGATTTTATTACAGAGTATGTTCGGCGCTCCTTGCACCACGGTAAACAAACAGAGTGGAGGAGTGGATGGAGTCGCTGGAGAGAAGCGTGTCACTTCCGACTTGTATTGTGGCTGTCAACCATGTATTAACATTATTTGAAGAGGTGTTGACACGCGATAAAAAAAATTGGTGATGCTTTTCCACCTTTCTCACTACATTTCTTCTTGAAAGGAAAAAAGAGACCTATTACACATAAATACATATAACCTGATATGAAAGTAGCATGTTCCGATTTGGTAAAAGAAATTTAAGCTCAATAGTATAAGTATATTGTATTCTCTAATGCAATCTACGTTTATGAGAAAATCCTTTTTACTCGAAAAAGTGTACACACAAGAAGCAACCTTAAGAAGAGCGTCAGGAGGAAATATGCTGTTTCCCGTCTTCTGTGGACTTACAATTACTCTTTATTTGAGCTGTTTGTGTGGGCAAATAAAAGTTCCCACCAAGTCGACAGCATCTTCCGTGTAACAAACACTGTTGCTCTGCCCGCATTACCTTAATTCAAAGTTTTTCACAGTAATTTTCTCTCACACCTTCCTCCGTTTTCTTGTATTCACCTCATCGTTCTCCGCAGGAAAGGGAGGTTGAGGTGGAGGCATGTAAACACCCAAATAAATAGTTAACAGGGCAACACACACAATAAACCTCCCTTTTTTTCTCTGCATCTCCAAATAAAAAAACTCCCATGAGGTCTAACGTGAGACTCACTCTTGCTCCGGGTCGGCAAGCTATTTTCCCCAGTCAGGGTTCACTACACACAAAATCTACTCCGGGGAAAGACGGAAAAGCATGGAAGGAGAGGAAAAAATAAAAAATGTTGTCCATGCTTCTCTGTCCTTCCTCAAATAAGAACTGGTTAGTTGAGCATCATCATTTTTGGCAGGAGAGTAACATGTCCCGCCAACCACACAACATAACAATGACATGTCAACAAAACAAGAAAAAAATGGACGAAAGGAATGCCGGTAACTTTTTTGTCGGAAATAACCACATATATGTAGGAAGTAAAATGTGGAGAGAAAAGAGGCAAAAATGTAGAAGGTGGAGGTATTTTTTATGCGGTGTAAGCTACAACAGTAAAAGCACAAAACATCCCTTGGGAACCACTAACATTGTTCCTTTAAACATTTTTTTGTTTCGGGTCTGCTTTGGAGGGAGTGTAAGAAATGTACGCTTTTCCCGTACGGACTTATTAAGTAGAAAAGAGTGTATATTTTATGGGGAATTTTGGTGCGACCACAACCTTCAAACCGACACTCACCCAAACCAAACATACATTTTACAAAAGAGAAACAGTGTGGCTTACATTTTCACTTTGTCAGGATCTTCTCATCTGGTATATTATGTCTCGCTTTACCACCACCATCATGCATGCCTATAAACATGGAAGAAAACAATATGGAACATGCTTCTTTTGTTTTTATTTTGTTACTTTTTCGGGTGCTTTTTTTAAGGTGATCGTCCTTGTTGTCGCCGTAATAACATGTTTTTTCCTTTGCCAACGAACAAAACCAGAATTGAATATTAAACAAAGTGAAAAAAAGAGAATTCTTCTCGCCTATTTTTAGGAGAAAGAAAACAAGAAAAACCAGGAGAAAAAATGTGATCCGACTTGTCTCAGATGGGAATTTTGTGTGTGTTTGCCTTGTTTCTCAAACAGAACGTGACAGGAGTGCAAAAGAAGAAAATTTGTCTCATCATCTCCCGTCATTGTCGTCATCGTCCTCATTGAATTAAACTGAAGGTTGCAATAATTGAACTGCAAAATTGTGTGAGAGAAAAAAAAACATGGGGTTATCATAACACTAAAACACTTTTTTGACAAATTGAAAAGGGAAAGGGGCATGCTGATAGAATGCTTTTCTTGTGAAAGGCGGCCTGAACCTGACCACAACTCACCTTTGTAATTGAGTTGAGCATGTGATCGGTTGAGTTACCCACATTTTTTATTTATCTTGGAAAATTGGTGTATCTCCTTGCTGATATGTGATTCTTAGAATGTTTTCGGTAATCATAAGTAAGGCTCTCAAACCATAACTAGCCTAAACGGAAGAGTGGACAAAGGAATCACCATCTCATATTTTTCTCCACATACAAGATATTTTTGGTGTGCTGATATTGGCATAAACCCTTTCCTGGATTTGTGTCAAAAAGAAGTTATTTATCCATTTCGTCCACAACACAGTCATTCACTTGGCTACACTCTGAAAGAATTCTAAGAAAGCTGGTAGAACGAAGGAAAAGTGGTCGAAGGATAAATCCAATTTCTGACATTGCACTACACTGTCACAACGGTCTAACAAGTCAATGGATTAAAGCAATCGGATTTTTTTTCTCCTCTCTTCTTCAGAAAAAAATTGGAGAACTGTAACTACAGCGTGGACCAAAAGTCCAAAAGTCTCCTTTCCTCCCTTGCCTCACCACACTGGCAGGAAAAAAATATCGGAAATCAGGCTTTTGGAAAAAGGATAAATTTCTATATTTTCTTCTCTGGGTAATCTCTACACCCGACTTGCTTTCCTAACGATCTGGCCCGTGATGATATCATCATCCCGTGTTGTGATCATCTCTCTCGTCTTCCTTTGAGTTACTTACCCGTAATCAAAATGATCAGGAAAAAGGAAGACGACTAGTCGTTTCCAATATCAGATTTGATGTAACAGTTATTTACTTCGGAGAACAGAGCAAAAAAAAAATTCGAGAGAAGGGGAATCAAAAGGAAACAAATGCATATCCAGGAAAAAAACTCAAGTAGCCAGTCTCTTTTCTCTCCAAATATATTTTTCTCATCCAATTTATGAAAATGAGATGAGAGGGATCCCCACGTTCTCTCACAATCACCAGAACATAATGACTATTACCAGGAAAGACAATGAATGTTAAGGGTAGCTCTGGATAAAAAACTGGGAATTATCATCAAAGAATCATTCCGATTACTTACTCTTTGTAATGAAAATTTGTAACCAATTCGTACGCTTTCCTCCATTATCCTTGGTTCAATAACAGTACCGTTATTATTGACTATCAATGCCATCTACCTTTTATTGCATTGCCCGCACACGCATTGATTCCAGATGAACCCTGTTGCGGCTAAAAACTGCCGCTGGGTTTACTTATTAACCCTCGCCTTCGATAGTCA